>OVBX01001719.1:0-23997 GCA_900406325.1 Erucastrum elatum | reverse complement strand
TAAAAATAATTTTATGATATTATTAAATCAAGTAAATGAACTAATTATATATTTTTCTTAACTTTATAAATTATAAATACAAATGCTCTTTCAAAAGCTTCATATGAGAGCATTTGCCAGAGAGCATTTGTGAGAGAGCATTAACATTTAGTAAATGCTCTTCTAAATACTTTTCTAACAAATATTGATTGGATAATGTATAACATAATGATAATTCTAATGCTCTACCAATCAAGGGTTTAATCATGGAGAAGTAGACAAACAAAAATTGGATATTGTAAGCCAATAAAATAGTGTTAAATCTTTTTTATATGGTTGAATAAATTGATTAAATGATTATTTTGTGCTTTAAGTGTAGTTATTAACGGAGGGAGTAATAATCAAGCTTGTCAGCAATCATTATCACATTTAATGCATTTAAACTTTCTTTGTACAATTTAATGCATTTATCAGTTAAAAAGGAACATACCGTAGTAATCTCATGTTATCATTACTTCCTCTGTTTTTTATGTAGGTAATTTTAGATGAATGCACAAAGATTAAGGAATATATTATTTATTTTTAAAATAATATTTGATATTTAAATTAAGTATAGTTAAACCAATAGTAAATGAGTTGATATTATTTGATTGGTCACACTATATCCGATAAAGTAAAAGTTACATAGAATAATGAAAACTAATTATATTGTGAAACAAACAAATTTCTCTTAAACTACTTACAATATAAAACAGAGGGAGTATAATTTTTCATTTGAGCATTCCGTATTTTTTTTTTTCATTTTTTTCTTGTATCAAGTAATCAAATTTGTTTCCATCATATACTATTAGCAAGCATGTAGAAATATCTTATCATTGAATGTGTACTTAGTTAATAAATATCAACATGCAATGCTTTATTTGATTAGGTGAAGAAAGACAACAGCAAAATTGGCGTTTTTGATATTTGAGATCATAAGAATAAATTGATATCCTATTTATATCGGTTTACATCAGAAACATACGCGAATCCACCGAAATATCCAATATAAAAGTGTACTACACATTATAAATCATTTTTCTAGTTGGAACATAATCATATATGCTTTGAATATAGATGATAAGAACAAAATCTTTTGTAACAATTTTTTTTGCTGATATGTTAACTTTATAACAACAAAAAAAGTTTGTACAATCTCATGATCTTAAACTAGGGGATCAGGAGAAGAGGAAACAATGGATTTTGTAACAATTTGGTTCAGACCGAGTAAGAAAGAAGTTTTTTTTTCTTTTAATTTGTTTCGGCAAACATAAAATTATACTTTTGGGATTTCTTTTTTGTCTTATTCACTCTATAAATTCGAACAAATTCACCAAAATATTATCATTCATTTATTTTATATTTTTTCGAGAAATCATAATTTTCTTCAAACATCATCATATCAAGAGTAAAACCGAGACATCTCTCTCTCTCTCTCTCTCTCTCTCTCTCTCTCTCTCTCTCTCTCTCTCTCTCTCTCTGCGTGACAAAATTTCTAAATCTGTTCTCGCTTCGATATGGTTGGGCATGGAACATAGTAGGACTTCTAAAGGCCCAGCTCCCAAGTCTGTTCACACGTCATGGTCCATATAAAATTATTATGCCAATTGTTCAAGATCAGTATCCGCACTCATTCAATATTTTTCCTACGCTTTGACCCTGACCACTGCAAATCCACCGACTTATTCGCAGCTGCACATCAATTCCTTTGAGTCTGGAGCAGCCACAATGATGTCCTTGTTGTCTAGGAAATGGCATCCTTTGTCTTTCCCGACAATTTCTCTAGAACAATAATTTGTGATTCTACTATTATCTACCCCAAGATGCCCCTACAAATCCATCTTTGTAATCTCCTTCCTCATCTCATTTCATCGTGGTGAATAGAACTGTAACGATGAGCCTCTTTCTTCAATGTAAATAGCATATATTATTTTCTCCTTGATAAGTACCCTAGAACTAAAGTTCATGGCACATCTCCCCTCCAGCAAGGATTTGTATTGAAGGAACAACCATTAGTTATATCTTGGGATCCCATGTGTCTCTTATGATGCGAGCATCGCCAGAGACAGCTTTCAACAGCTCTTAAACCCTGTTTGGGTATTTAACGTCGGTATCAAACCCGACTTCATCATGTTCTTTCGAAACAGTCTTAGGGTTTAAAGGACGCTTCTCTACGAGCCTTTTCTCTCCTTTACCACATTTATCTTTCGTTATGCTTTACTTACCTTTGTGTATCGCTTAACCATCAAGTATATCTTTCGATTGTATATCTTTTGGACCTTTAATTTAAAATAATGTTTGGTCCTAAAAACACCTTTACAAATTAAATAATATATCAAAAAAATCAACGATTAATATATTTTTAGAGAGAAAGATAAACTATGAACAATATAATGTTAAGCTAAAGTAGTAAGAAATCAATCCCATTAAGTTGAATATATAATTTTATTCGATTTAATACATAAAAAGAAATGGTGAAAAAATAAATCTTAGAAACTTTTCGTAGTTTGCAGTGCACTATAGTTTAACAAACTTCTAGAAAACTCTGCCAATGAAGTCTGGAATCCGATATATCCTCATGTCTGAAATCCGATATATCCTCATATCTGAAATCTGCATATCCAAATACGTTAAAATCGTATCAAATTAGAGAAAACTTTGAAAAGAAATTTAAAGCTTAATTAATAAGAAAACATCACCTTATATAGAATCTATTTTTTTTCATTCGAATCTAACATAAAAAAAACTCAAAATCACACATCTAAAATTTTAAGATCTACATTTTTGTGAAGAGAAGATGAAGGCCATAAAAGGAAAAGCCTATATAAAAGATTAAGTTGCGAGAAAGAGTTGAAACAATGGGATGACAAATTAATATAAAGTTTGGTGTCTTCAGGTTCAAAGAGATTAGAGAGAGTTCATAAAAATTAAAAGAGAACACTACAATTTTGTTACAACCATTTGAGAGAAAAATGGAGAGTTTGTAATCCCCTATATATTAAAAGAGGAACATTTGGAAAATAATAAACTCACTTTTGTAGTATTTAGAAAAAAACCCCATGTTCATGTTATTCAATTAGGATGTTAATTAATCATACGTGTCATGATTACATTGAAATTGGAAAAATGAATGGTCCAGATTGATTTATTTCTTTTCTTCTTTTTTTTTATTTTTTTTATTATATTTCTTTTCTTTCATTAAATAAAACCTACGTAATTATCATAAATGACTAATATATACATATATATATATGATAACTAATGATTTTAATAATAAAGATTTAATAACAGTTTATATCTCTTCCATCATTTTTTTGTTTAATTTTATATTATTAAAATAAATTAAACAAATATATACATAAATTAAAATATATACCATATAAGATTACATAAATATTTTAATATTAAAACTTTCAATGAATTTTCATGAAAAATTATAAATTATAAACTTATTATATAAGGCTGATCATAGAACCATGATTATGAAGTTTCATTTAATAAATAAATATATAATATGGATTTAAAATATTAACTCTATTTTACAAACCAAAATACCGAAAAATTGTACCAAACCAAAACCAACCCGATATTTGGATTGAACACCCCTAATCCAAATGAAACCAAACTATTTTTTCATTCTCTAAAACATAATAAAAATAACAATTTTATCCCGCGAAATTTAGCAGACTTCTATTGCATAACAGTTTATGAGACTTTAAAAAAGTCTCATAACCCTAAATCTACCTCAAGTTCCAGAAAATTTCTAAAGAATTTTTCTAGTACATATCTTCTTGGTAAACTTTTTATGAAGTCATCTATCCATAAAACCATACATTCAAATAGTTTAACTAAATAGCAATAATCACCTAATTAAGCATAAAATTAACTTACATAATGTTTACTATATGAAAATTTATACACTTATATGTCAAATTTTAATTTCAAAAGTATATTTATGATTTCAAAATACAGCCCTAAAAGTACCTATATTACTTGAACATATGTTACCAAACTTTACCCAATGAATGATGCATCTATGTAAAAAATATTCAATTTATTAAATATAAATTTACATGATTTAGAATTGCTTATATTTCAATTTCTTTTCCATAAAAATATTTGTGAAGATTTTATAAATTAGTTTTAAGATTACAAAGATGAGTATACTTCTCGAGAAATCTTCCAAAGATGAGTAGAATTCTTGAGAAGTCCTCCGGAGCTTCAGTGTCTCAAGAATACTTCCCAAACATTTAATCGTAAGAGTGTTCACATGTTTTTTTAGATTGTTAAAAAGAGATAGTTATTATTTCAATATCTTTTATGTTTATTGTTCATTTGATTAAATTTGAGATAAATATTTATGTCAAATATAAATTCTGGAACATCCTTGGTAAACATTGGAACATTCTTGGTATATAGTTGTTGATGGTTATTCATTTGATCATGAGGTTTACTGAAAATTATGGTTATTACGAAAGGCAACATATAATTCTAATTAACCGACAGTTTGGAATGGTGTTCTCTCTGAGTATATTTATCAATAGAACAGATAAAGTGTAATTTTTTTTTTGATTAACCTGGGAGTATCCCAGGTCCATAGAGAGGTCCAGACTAATCTCAAAAGAAAGGTGCAGCCTACGGATAGACCCTCTCTCCGGGTATTCAAATGGGCCCTAAAGCATAGACCCATATTCGTGTTGGGTGACCAGGATAATTGTGACTTAGTTTCGCGCAGCAGGTGCATCGAACCTGAAACATGTTGGTGTCCTAGTCCCGTCTCCTTACCACTCGACCACAATCACCCGGTCATAAATAAAGTGTTATCTTGTCTCGATGATTTCTATTAGAGCAATAAAAAAGAGTGAAAACCGTTATCCAGTCTGATACGTGATTTTTTCTGGATTACTTTGAAAATTATCTCTCTTTTAGATTTAACTATCTCAAAAACAGAAATGAAACTTCAATATAAAACTATGTAAAAAAAGATGTGTTGTTTACTTTGTATATCTACTGTACATTCCTTTTCTAGTCGAAGGAATGGATTTATTCCACCAAAACAGAAGTGAACAAAAAAAGATGTCTTGATAAAAAAGTAGGCTAGATTCTTGATAAATAAATAGGCTAGAAAAGATGTCTAGGATAAATAAATAAATAAAAAATGTCTTCTTCCATTTTTTTTTACATTTTAAATATGACTAGTAAGGAAAGGATGTCTTGATAAATAAATAGGCTAGAAAAAAATAAAATATGATGATTTAGCGTTACAGGTTAAAAATGGTTTTGTGTAATTTATTTTCGGTTAAATTTGAGAATCTAATATTATTGGGTTTATTTAAATTTTTCAGATACTGAAAAACTCTTTTTTTTCAGTTTCCAGAACTTTTATTTCTTCGGTCAACGAAGAATTTGAAGGGAAATAAACAGCAACCAATTAGAGTAGTCCTCAATCAAAGCCATATATCACTGCATTCATACTGAGAAAAAAACGACTTCACGCGCTTTAACCTCTTCTCTTCTTCCTTCCTCTGCCTAAAAACCATAATGATTATTAAAGAAATCTATCGTCTTTACTACTCTGACAAAGAAACAAATCATTTTAAATCAATACTTGCTCCGTTTAGGGAGATCTATAATCTCTACTTTGAAGACGAGTTTCGTTTCTGTATCTTCCGTTGATTTGGGTTTCCCGAAATAGTTAACAAGTTCAAGACTTTTGATCAAGCCGCGTGAAACCAAACAAGAAAGTGTTAGTTTCTGCAAATGTGAGTACGAAGACAGCTCATCTGATCATTCTTTCTACAAACTACTTGTGTTTAAGTAGCTAAGCAAGTACATACCCAACAACTTGGTCTGAAGGAAAAAAAAAAGACGCTTGAGTTATGTTGGAGTTCAACGGTTCTTTCTTTCGCCAGAGGAGTTGCCTCAGTCTCTGGTGGCTCTTCGCTTCGACGGTGATGGTGGTTACGGCGAATGATGAGAAGGAAGTGGAAGAGAGACAGCTAAATCAGACGCCGACTTGGGCTGTTGCTGGTGTCTGCACCTTCTTCATTGTTGTCTCTGTTGTTCTTGAGAAGCTGATTCACAAAGTTGGAACGGTATGGTCTTGAATTTGAACTTGTTCTTTGAGGATTTAATGCAAATGTGCTGTCTTTAATTCGAGAAAAGGAATTATCTTTGTCTTGAGATTTTCGGTTTTATGTAATGGTTGAATTGGTGTATCTGTCTTGTTCTTGATTTAGGTTCTATGGGACCAGAACAAGAAAGCTCTCCTAGATGCCTTAGAGAAGATCAAATCAGGTGAAAGTTGTAATGTTCTGTCTAAGTTTGTCCATTTTATGTTCTGTTTGGACTGAAAGTCTTTGACTTCCTCTCTGCTGCAGAGCTGATGGTTCTTGGATTCATCTCTTTGCTTCTGACATTCGGCTCAAGTTTCATTTTGAATATTTGCATCCCTTCACATGTTGCTCAGACGATGCTCCCATGTCCTACAACCCTCGAAAAGGAGGTCGATGAGAAAGGGGAAGAAGGTCACAGGAAACTCTTGTGGTTTGACCACAGAGTTCTATCAGAAATATCTGGTACAAAGTGCAAGAAAGAGGTGAGAGTTATGTTTCAGATTTTTTTTCTTGGTGTTCCATAGATTGTGAAAACGAAAACAATACGTGTTGTGTTGATGATGATTGCAGGGTTATGAACATCTTTTCTCTAGCAAGGCACTTCACCAGTTGCATATACTCATCTTCTTCTTAGCAGTTTTCCACGTTTTCTACAGCTTCTTGACCATGATGCTTGGGAGGTTAAAGGTACTTATAAAACCGTTACAACTTTATAGTTAGTTTGGCATCTCTGTTTTGGTTTAGTTATAGAACTAGGTGGTGTGTGTCTTTTCAGATTCGTGGATGGAAACACTGGGAGAAAGAGACATCATCACATAACTACGAGTTTTCTGTTGGTACATTTCGTTTGACTTTTGAGGATTCTCTACCTGAGTTCTGATCTTGATTGCTCTGATTAGTGAGTTTGTTTGTGTTGCAGATACATCCAGATTTAGACTCACTCACGAAACGTCTTTTGTGAGAGAGCATACTAGTTTCTGGACAAGGATTCCATTCTTTTTCTATATAGTACGAATTAATTATCTATCAACCTGTTGTTTTATACTTTCTTCTTAGCAAACTCTAATTGAAAACTGTTTATAATCAAGGTCTCACTTTCTGTAAATACAATGTATTTTTTCAGGGATGTTTCTTCAGACAGTTTTTCAGATCTGTCAGGAGAACAGACTATATGACCCTGAGAAATGGATTTATTGCCGTGAGTCTTCCAAATCACAATCATTTGGATGATTTTAGTATATTTTTATTGTTCTTGCCGAATATCTACGTTGTTGGTTTGTGCAGGTTCATCTAGCTCCAGGGAGTCAGTTCAACTTCCAAAAGTACATCAAAAGATCCTTAGAGGATGATTTCAAGCTGGTGGTCGGAGTCAGGTAACGTAACTTCTCTTACAACATTTAAGCTAAGTAGAAATATATTCTTGTTCTTGTGTAGTAACACTTACTCTTCTTGCAGCCCGGTCTTGTGGGCATCCTTTGTCCTTTTCCTTCTCCTAAACGTTGAAGGTTAGAATCATGTGTGTATATTACGTTACTGAGTGAGTGGACTGTTTTTTTAATCTCTTGAATTGGTACCTTCAGGCTTCAAAATATTGTACGTTGGAACTGCATTGCCGGTTATCGTAAGCTAATATTTGTCATTAAGCTTTCAGACATACTTCTCCTATATTCACAGTGTTTTTATCAACTAGCTCTTGTTTGTGCAGATAATATTAGCTGTGGGGACAAAGCTTCAAGCCATCATGACAAAGATGGCTCTCGGGATCACTGATAAACATGCGGTGGTTCAAGGAATGCCACTTGTAAAAGGCAACGATGAGTACTTCTGGTTCGGTCGTCCACAGTTGATTCTGCATCTCATCCATTTCGCTTTGTTTCAGGTACAGACTTATTAGAAACATGAGTAAAGTAATCACACAACAACACAACCACATGTTCTGTCCTCACTGATTATATTGAATGTTTTTTTTTTTCTTTTGCAGAACGCTTTTCAGATCACATATTTCTTCTGGATATGGGTAACAGTTTTTCTATGTCTTTGCTTTGGAGTTTCATTTGTTACAAATGACTAATCCTTCTGTTTTTGTCCATCAGTATTCCTTTGGAAACGACTCTTGCTACCATCCCGACTTCAAAATTGCACTTGTAAAAGTAGCCATAGCGTAAGAATCTAACTTTTTTTATTTTTGATAAAATAAGAATCTAACTTCATAGACACAAACATATGATCATACTACGAATCTTGATTTTTTGTTTTTCTCTTGCAGTTTAGGAGTGTTATGCCTTTGCAGCTACATCACACTCCCTCTTTACTCACTCGTTACTCAGGTTACTTTCCTTTCTTAATAAACCTAGAAAAATTAAGCATTTCCATTCAAACTTTTTAACCAAGAAATCTGCATATACAGATGGGTTCACGGATGAAGAAATCAGTATTCGATGAGCAAACATCAAAGGCGCTAAAGAAATGGAGGATGGCTGTGAAGAAAAAGAAAGGCGGGAAAGGTAGCACCACCAAGAGACTAGGTGGAGATGGAAGCGTGAGTCCAACGGCATCAACGGTTAGGTCTTCTCTGTCTCTACGGTCACTGCAGCGTTATAAAACTACAGGTCATTCGATGAAATACGAAGGACTGGACCCCGAAACATCGGATCCCGATGCAGAGTATGAAGGTTTCGCTCCTCCCATGCCTCCAAGCATACCACCGTCTCAAGGCATTGAGCTTGGCATTGAACAAGAGACCAAGACCGGTGGGACTAGGTGTGACGGTGAAAATGGTTCCAAGGAGTTCTCCTTTGTCAAGCCTGCACCGAATAAAGAACCATCGCAAGACCGGTCAGACTAGCCCCGACGGTGTAACTGATTCCAAATATAGATATATTGAGAGCCATTTCAGTAAAAAAATAGTTGGGTACTACAGATAGCTATTTTCTGGTTTATTTATCTAAATGCGTTTGTAAATCAATGCCATGGTAAAAAGTCAAGTATTTAGACTCAATCTATTGACCAATCATTAATTAAGTTACGGTAGGCTCACAAATATTTAAAGGTCATTTCAAGTTTGATAAAAGGCTTCGTAGCCATTCTCGAGGGATATTCTTCGCACCCTTTTAAGTGGAGATTAAGATTTTAAAAATAGGCATTTTTCCAATAGCTTTAAGAATCCAGAGGACTTCAAACTCTAATTCACAACACATAATACGTCAGATTCACAGTCACTTAAAGGTCGGGAAATCATCAAATTATTTTGGGATGCAATGAGTTAATGATTTGAAAAGGAAATAATTCTGTCATGGGACAAAATAAAGAGATGGTTGAAAGAATGAGACATAAATACCAAGTCTCAATTGATAAAATAGAACGATAAATGTTCTTAAGATTATGATTGATGAAAACAGAATTGAGCAACTCCAGAAGTATCAAAAAGAAAAAAGCTGCTGATCATTCAAGCTACAAATTATTCTTCATCTTTGATGACTTTCATTGGAGAATATCACAAAAGATGAATGAGAATTTGATAAAGGAGGCTTATGTTGAAGAAGCGAAGGAGTAAATTTAATCTATTAGGTCTTCTACTTCTCAGGAGCCCTCCGATGCGTCGACTTCTCTCATCAATCATCATGGCGAGAAGTGAGTAGACATTTAACATAGGAAGTGAAGAAAATGACATTCCCTTCTGAACAGAATTATACACATATTTTCCTCATCTTAAGAGTTCAAAACTGCCGCTTATGTATTCTACCTATCAACATATTTTGTTTCCTACAAACTTATCTCAAAATTTTCATCTATATTAATTGAGAAGTCAATTTATTAGATTTTGCTTATGTGTTATTCATACGTAAAGTTTAGAACTAATTCTCTTAATTTGATTGGTCGTCGGTATTTGATATTTTAGTTAAAGTTTTTTTTTTTTTTTAAACTAATTCTAGAATTAACTAATCAAATCTATATTACCAAACAAACAACTAAACATCTTTCATACAGATGAATTATCATAATTTGTTTATAGACGAAATTAATAACATAGATTACAAAATATAAATTTAGAATATACATATAATACATACTAGATCTTGACCCACACTCCCGTGCGGGTGTTTAATTTATTTTTTGTTTAGTATAAATTTTTAAACCGTTGATTTGATAAAAATCTCATATGTGTTTTCATGTTTTATAATTTGACGATTTAGTTAATTTCAAGAAAATGTTATATCTCTTTAATTTATGCGATTTAGTTAATAGTCGTACAATGTTAATAATGATCAATATATGAATATCGATTTGATTAGATAAACTTTGGAAATGTAACCAATGAATTTAAATTGATTATAAATACAGTGGCTGAATATGTAAATAAAAAGAAATATAAAAAGGAAATATTTAATTTATTTTAAATACAATGGTTAAATATGCAAATAATAGAAAGTACAAAAAATACTACTATCCAAGTTACCAAATAATTTTCATTTAAACTCATATCTCTGTTTTCAAACAGTACCAAAGGTACTTTAGTGTTAATAATATAGATGATATTATGGAAATAACTATATAAGCGAATTTAAACATATTTCTTTCAATAATGGATACAATAAATCACAGATTGCAGAAAACTAATTAACCTAACCCTAATATTATTTCTTATACTTGCTCACTATAGATTTTCTTCAAAGTACGTGTCCAGTGAATGCAAATCAAATATAAAATTCTAAGAAAATCCAATCATTTTCCAATGACAAATGTTGATAGTATAGTTGAGTTATCACTTTCAGAAATGATTTAAGTATTTGTGTATTAAAAAAAAAAGAAAACTATATGGTAAATATTTTAAAATAATATTAATAAATGACAAAAATATTGACCATAAAATTGAAACACTATATTAATACAAGAGATTTAATACTCTATCAATATAATTTGTATAGCTTTGATTATAATAAATTACTATATTTTGATCCTCACGTCTGCGTGAATATTTGTTTTAATATAGTAGAAATATATATGTTTCACAACATAAAAATTTAATGGTCACACAAACATGTATGACCATGGATGTTTGTTTGATTTGTAATATAAAATTTTGATTATTTTGTTCTTTGGATGTTTTTAATTGTCTTTTATTTATTGATTGCTCAAATAATGGTTAGATATGATAAAAATACGGAAAAATAGTTTTTCTCAACTTGGATTTGTCCATCTAAAAAACTTTTTTTACATTTTTTTTGTTCTAAAACTAAATATATGTGAACTTTGCTTATTCGGACAAAATGAACAATATCGTATTAATCAGACAATAAATAGTAGACATGAGCTTGGAAAACCCCAATATAGCAATTATATTTTTTTTTATTGTTCTATATACCAATCTATCTTCCCAAAACCACTTATGTTTGAGCAATAGAGTGGCCTTTTTTAATATCATAAATAAAACATTTGTTGTGTATTCCATTTCGCAAAACCATAACTAGAGAAAATTAAAATACTCATTTCTGCCAAAACCCAGACGAATTGTTTTTCAAAACATAGGGTAAACGACAAGTTGGATGGTTCCCTTGACCTTTGAAGAATGGTGAGCGAGCGGTAGATGCAACGCCTTTCAAAATGTCACACTCGCATTCACGAGTCACAGACCATGAAACTAATTCTTTTGATACTTTTCAAATTGTCTTTTACGTGAATATAAGACACGTACGCATTTAATCACCACATTGCTATTGGTCCACTCACAGGTCCACAAACTCCGTTTTCTTCCATTCTTTATTATACGAAAGGGAACAAAAAAAGGTAAATACAATAAGTTGAAGTTAGAAGGCATGCATTAATGGGTAAGAAAGTAAATGCAACGTACATACAAGTTAATCCCTCTTTGTATTTAAAAGACAATAAGGTTCTCTTTAATATGGAGAAAATAGCAAGCAATATGGGGTCAGGTCCAGAGCAAAGCAGAGATGGGCTTCTCTCTCGGAAAGGATACTCAGGCTTCGGATTTAAAGACTCAAGCCGACGCTTCTGCGGGATTAGTAACTTATGGCATTCTGATCGTAAGAAGCTCTTCTTTGCCGTCAAGATGGGAATGGCTCTTGCCATTTGCTCATGCGTTATTTTCCTTAATGAGTCTCTGCACGCTGCCAGTAAATTCTACGTCTGGGCCATCCTTACTGTTGTTGTGGTTTTCGAATATTCCGTAGGTATTTTATTCGATCTCGGATTTTACTATTCGATTTTCGGGGAGGATGTTTGTTGTTTTTACTATTCGAATTTCAGTGTTCTAGGAAATTCAGTTCATGGAAATTTCCCCTGTGCACCAATCCTAGTAAAATTTTATGACAGTTTGTTACTTCTATTACTAAATAGGAACTTTACTAGTCCCCTGTAATTGGATTCTGACTCTATGTTAACTATTCGACCTACGAATTCAGGGGCGTAGGCCATGTCTAAGCATTTATTATTTCATAGAGATTTGAAATAAACCAATATTTCTAAAATCTGACACGTAACTAACCAAAATTGTTTTGGGTTATGGACTTATGGTCAATACGTTAGACCTTGTTTAATCAGATTCAACATGCTTTAACTTAATTCAATCATAAAATAAATTTAGAAATAAATGTGTTGCTAGTTAGCTTCTGTAATTTTTCCAAACTTAATTAAGTTTTTATTAAAACAGTTATGAAATAAAATTTAAGTACAAACCAAATGAAAAATTAAATATGAAATCTTCAAATGTAAATCGGTATTTTCACTTTAAATATCGGTCATAATGACTAATGAGTTATGAAAATTTGCCTACCAAAAAAATGAGTTATGAAAATTCAAAACAGTTTAACCTAATAAAAATATTTATCATACAGGGTTTTTCATTGCCTGTTGGTTTAATTATCGCATTCCGTTACAAATTGTCCTTTGTAAATTTTGTCACAAATTAAAAAATTAGCTAATTTAAAATTTTGTCCCCACAAAGACTCCTTGTGCCAGTCTTTTCATCCACTTAGATTCTTGCATGTTTAATTTGCAGGTGCAACGTTGGTCAAAGGGTTCAACAGAGCTCTAGGCACATTCTCTGCTGGGGGACTTGCTCTTGGCATCGCCAGGCTCTCTGTTTTATCAGGAGATTTGGAGCAACTCATAATCATCATATGCATTTTCCTTGCAGGTTACGGCATTTCTTGTGACTGATACATAAGGTTTTTTCTTTATGTAGATAACAACACTTTCTCTATGACCTGATCTATCAGGTTTCAGTGCTAGTTATTTGAAACTCCACCCAGCCATGAAGGCATATGAGTATGCATTCAGGGTGTTTTTGTTGACATACTGTATCGTCCTTGTTTCTGGAAACAACACGGGAGACTTCTTTAGTACCGCGTATTACAGGTCTTTGTTTATTGTTCTTGGTGCAACCATCTGTTTGGTTGTGAATATATTTATATTTCCAATATGGGCCGGGGAAGATCTCCATAAACTGGTGGCTACAAATTTCAAAAGTGTAGCTAACTCACTAGAAGGTAAACAAATTAACATAACTTGCCATGTCATTTTCCTGTGCTTTAACTAATTTTTCAGGTTTTCCGTACCAATTTAGGATGTGTTAATGGTTACTTGCAATGCCTGGAATACGAGAGAATACCTTCGAAGATTCTTACATACCAAGCTTCAGATGATCCATTGTACAGCGGATACAGATCAGCTGTTCAGTCTACAAGTAAAGAAGATTCTCTGGTATGTTTGAAATTGAGACAACTAGCTAAAACAAATTTGGATGATATTAACATTAAGATCTCTTTATCTGTATGTTTGTGTGGCAGCTTGAATTTGCCAGGTGGGAGCCTCCACATGGACCATACAGAACGCTTAATCATCCCTGGATAAACTATGTGAAACTTAGTGGTGCAGTAAGGCATTGTGCTTTCACGGTCATGGCAATGCATGGCTGCATTCTTTCAGAGATACAGGTTCCTTATCATACCATTTAAAGAAACCCAAATAAGATGTTTAAAGCTTACAAGTTAGATCAGTGTTTTAAAAATATGGCTTACAACTAATGCATTTTTCTTTAGTGGGAATGTTGGATAAGCTTCATTACTTAGGAAGCAAGTTATCCTAAAGGAACTTGGATAACTAATGCTAATAGATTTAGGATTAAAGATAAGTTAAGATAAGAATTCCTAGATCAATATGTAATAGGATAATAAGGGTTTCTATTACCTAATAAAGAGATCAAAGTGTAAGATGATCTCACAAGAAAAGATTAAGAAAGCAAAGAAAGATAAATAAAACAAAGCAACCATTTTATATATTGTGTGTTCTTGATCGACTTTATTTGGTATCAGAGCCTGCGTTTTTTTTGCTGTAAGAAGATCAAGAAGCACTTACCATAGGTGATACCCAAATAAATCCCGAGATACAGTACCATCCGCAGTCGCATGTCCAATGCTGACTACTTCAAACTACACAGTTTGGACGAAAATAATGAAAGTTGTGTTGAAAGTTCATAAGGTTTGGGAAGCAATCAATCCTGGTACAACCGACGAAGAGAAGAATGATATTGCAACGAAACTCTTGTTTCAATCTATTCCCGAGAATCAGGTTATGCAAGCTGGAGATGATGACTCTCCTAAAGAAATATGGGAAGCAATCAAATCCAGAAATCTTGGTACTGAACGCGTCAAAGAAGATCGACTACAAACCTTGATGAACTAGTTTGAGCGCCTAAAGATGATGGACTCAGACACCATTGACACCTTCTCGGGGAAGATATCAGAAATAGCTGCGAAATCAGCCTCATTAGGTCAAGCACTCGATGAACCTAAACTTGTAAAAAAGTTAGAATATCTTACCTCGAGAGATATACATTCATATTGCAGCTTCACTCGAGGAAGTACTTAACCTAAACAAGACAAAATATGAAGATATTGTAGGACGGCTTAAAGAATTCGAGGAACGAGTGTTAGGCGAGGTCGCACACGAACAATAAGGAATCCTTCTCTATGCAAACTCCGAAGGTAACAAGGGAAGAGGCAGAGGTGGGAACCGTGGTCGTGGTAGAGAAAACAGAGGAAGAGGGCGTGGTAGAGGCAGCTCAATCGAGAGAAGCAAGGAAAAGAGGGATTACTCATAAATTGAATGCTTCAATTGTCATAAGAAAGGCCAATTTGCCTCTGTATGTCCTTAAAAGAAAGAAGACCAAGAGCTTAACAAAACAGAGACGGAGAATAGAGATGGAGCATTATATATGCACGAGTTTTTGTTTCTTAATGAAGAAAAAGTTATGCCAAGGAAGCTTGAAACCAACAAGAAAGAAGATGGAATGTGGTATCTAGACAATGGTGCTAGTAATCACATGACTGGGGAGAGATCTTATTTTTCTGAGCTAAACGAGAACATTAAAGGAAAAGTAAAGTTCGGATATGGGTCATACGTTGACATTGATGGAAAGGGCTCAAATCTATTTGAGGCTAAGACAGGAGAACATAAATTGCTAACCGACATATACTTCATACCAGAGCTAAGGAGCAATATTCTTATTCTTAGTCAAGCGACATAGCAAGGGTGTGATGTAAGGATGAAAGATGGCTTTTTAACTCTAGGAGATCCTCAAGGAAGACTATTAGTAAAGGTGCAGAGATCTGCAAAAAGGCTCTACAAACTAAAGCGACATGTTGGTAGAGCAGCTTGTCTACACGCAAAGTTAGAGGAAAGACCATGGAAGTGGCATGCTAGGCTTGGTCATATTCGCTTCAAAACTATAAAATCTATGGCGATTCAAGGAATGGTTTATGGTCTGCCAAAGATAAGAGAAGAAAGACAACTCTGCGACTCTTGTTTGGTAGGCAAGCAAACTCGTCAATCTTTTCTGAAAGCAACGAAGTTCAGATCCTCCCATGCATTAGAGCTACTATATGCGGACCTTTGCGGTCCAATCTCTCCTGCAACTCTGTCTCATAACCACTATATCTTCGTCATTACTGACAATTTTACTCGATATATGTGGTCGATATTACTAAGAGATAAAGGTGAAGCTTTTAGTAAGTTCAAAAACGTTTAAGAATCTTGTTGAGAAAGACTTCAAGAAGGAGATAATAACGTTACGAACAGATCGAGGTGGTGAATTCACTTCACAACAGTTTCAAGAATTTTGCAACAACAATGGCATAAGGTGGCATATGACAGCACCGTACACTCCACAACAGAACGGTGTCGTGGAGCGAAGAAACCGTATACTGATGGAGATGACACGGAGCATCTTAAATGCAATGATCCTTCCTAACTACTTATGGGGATAGGGAGTGCTACATGCCACATATTTGATCAATAGAGTCCCCACAAGGGCTTTAAAAAATCAAATTCGCTATGAGTGTATACGAGGCAAGAAACAAAATGTGTCTCACATAAGAGTGTTCAGGTGTATGGTGTATGCAAAGATAGATTAAGGTCGCCTCAGGAAGCTCGATCACAGATCTCTAGAATTGGTATACCTTGGTATTGAACCTGGTTCCAAAGCTTACCTTCTTTACAATCCTATCACTAAGAGGATTATTGTAAGTTGGGACATGATCTTTGATGAAAAGGCCTTCTGGAATTGGAAGGGAGCTGATAAGGAAGTTCAGTACACACACCTGGAATATTTCATATGTCGTGGGGAGCTATGGAGGATAATGGAAGTGGTCGTTATGTAGTGAGTGCTCACCAAGAAGATGATGTTGCACAACCAGAAACAGAGGTCAATGAAACTCAGAAAAAACGGTTCGGAAGTAACTGGTGAACAAAAGCCTACACCTAAAGTAAGACGCTTGCATTGTCCCACTAGCCGAACAAGCTACCTTGAAGACTATGTCATGCTAGCGTATATCGAATGTCAAATCTTGTTACTTTCTTTGAATGACGAACCAATAAGTATCCAAGAAGCACTCAAAAGCAAGAGATGTAAGATAGCATGTACAGAGGAGTTTGATTCCATATACAAAAATGAAACTTGGGTACTAGTTTAAAAGTCGTAAGGAGTGAAAGAAATTGACCTCAAGTGGATATTTAAGATCAATCGAAACGCAGATGAAAACATCAACAAGTATAAGTCAAGACTTGTTGCAAAGGGCTACATTCAAGAACATGGAATCGATTTCAATGAAATTTTCGGGCCAGTAGCTCAAGTTGAAACTATAAGGCTACTAATAGGCCTTGCTGCTGCGAGTGGATGGGAGATTCATGACCTGGATGTAAAGACAGCATTGTTGCATGGATAACTGATTGAAGAAGTGTACGTGACGTAGTCGGAAGGGTTTGAAAAGAAGGGAGAAGAACATAAAGTTTTTAAACTGAAGAAGGCTTTATATGGACTTCGACAAGCTCCTAGAGCTTGGAACACAAAGCTCGATTAAATATTGAAAGGTTTGAGCTTCGAGAAGTGCACGAAAGAGAGCTCTGTATATCGCAGGGAAGAAGGAGATAAGCTGGTTATTGTAGCTATATAAGTTGATGATTTGTTTGGCACTGGTAACTCGTTGCAGACAATCAAAGACTTCAAGACTTCGATGTCACATAAGTTTGTGATGTCGTACTTAGGCATACTAACCTACTATCTCGGCATAGAAGCGAAGCAAGGCACACATGGCATCATGATCAAGCAAAAAGAATATGCTCGATGTATACTAGAAGAAGCTGATATAGATTGCTGCAACGCAACATGTATATCGATGGAGTTTGGTGTGCTTCTTTCAAAAGCATTGGATGAACCAGAAATTGATCCAAGCTTGTACAGACGAAGGATTGGATTCTTAAGATATTTGATGCATACAAGACCAGACATGGCGCTTTGTGTAGGCATACTTAGTAGATTTATGCATTCACCAAGAGAGTCACATGGCAATGCACTAAAGCAAGTGTTGCGATATCTGAAAGGTTCTCTCGGCTTCGGATTGAAGTTTAACCTTGGAGAGTCTCAAAGACTTAAAGGATATAGTGATAGCAGCCACAACACCAATCCAGATGATGGAAGAAGTACTACTGAAAATCTATTTTTCTTTGGTAACACGCCAATAACTTGGTGTTCGCAGAAGCAAGACACAGTAACTCTATCCTCGTGTGAAGCCAAATTCATGGCAGCAACAGAGGCTGCTAAGCAAGCTATTTGGCTTCAAGATTTAATGAGCGAGATCACAAGAAGAATGGTTGAGAGAACATTGATTCGCGTGGATAACAAATTAGCTATTGCATTGCCAAGAAACCTGTGTTCCATCGATGCAACAAACACATTCACAGATGGTTTCATTTATTATAGAATGTGTGTAGCGTGAACTGATCGATGTGGAACACGTACAAGGTACAGAACAACAAACGGACATCTTAAGCACAGCTCTAGCAAGGATCAAGTTCAAAGAGATGAGGGAGCCGATCAAAGTTCGAGACTTAAGTGTAGATGGCTTGGAGCTTAGAAGGGAAAATATTGGATAAGCTTCATTACTTAGGAAGCAAGTTATCCTAAAAGAATTTGGATTACTAACACTAAAGATTTAGGATTAAAATAAGTTAAAATATGGATTCTTAGATCAATATGTAATATGATAAGTTAAGGATTTCTATTACATATATAAAGAGATTAAAGTGTAAGATGATCTCACAAAAAAAGATTAACGAAGCAAAAAAGATAAATAAAACAAAGCAACCGTTTTATAAACATTGTGTGTTTTTGATCGACTTTAGAAAAATGCAAATAATTGTTTTTTTAACTCTGTTTTGGGTCTTGTTCCGGTTCTTCTTTAGAAATATAAACGAATGAAAAATATGTAATTTCATTGTGCATGAAAAATAGAAAAATATGTGATTTTGATTTCGTTTTAACTCGGTTTGTTGGAATTTTCGTTTGCTTTGGCTTTTGCTTCAATTTTAACAAGGAAGAAAAGGTTTAATTATTTTTCTAAAGTCGATCAAAAACACACAATGTTTATAAAACGGTTGCTTTGTTTTATTTATCTTTTTTTGCTTCGTTAATCTTTTTTTGTGAGATCATCTTACACTTTAATCTCTTTATATAGGTAATAGAAATCCTTAACTTATCCTATTTTATAATAATATTATAAAATATCAAAAATGGTTTTGGTTTCGGTATTTAAGATTTTAAAATAACGAGATCAGAATTTTAAAACTGTAGACAAATTTTGTTGATAAGTTTAGGAATTAGGGTTAATGATATTGGTTTGGTTTGCCCCTTTTGGTTTATATACCCACCTTTAGTAAGGAGGATTAAATTTTTTTTCTTAATTTCTCTGCATGATATGAGAACATTGTATTCCTATAATATGGTAGTCTAATGAGCTATGTCATTTGGCAGGCAGCACCAGAGAAACGACAGGCTTTCCGTCACGAGCTTCAAAGAGTTGGCAATGAAGGAGCAAAAGTTCTGCGTTTGATTGGAGAAAAGTTGGAGAAAATGGAGAAGTTAAGCCCTGGAGAGATTCTTAAGGACGTTCAAGCTGCAGCAGAGGAACTACAGATTAAAATAGACAGTAAATCTTACCTCCTTGTCAACTCAGAAAGCTGGGCGGCTACCAAAGAGCAAGCTGAACCAGAAGAGACTGGAGGAAAAAATCACTCCGAGACCAAGGTGATCAAATCACTCAGTCAGATTTGGGATACCAACAGTAGCAACAGTCATAATCCAGCCAGTGCTAATGAATCTCAATTTTGGGCATCAACAGAGAGTGTGATACTAAGGAATCGCGAGATGTGGCCAAGTGTGTCTTTCATTGGTAGTTCTGTGGTAAATGAGATTGAGGGAAAAATATACGAAAGCGCAAGTTCTTTGTCTTTGGCTACGTTTGCTTCCCTTCTGATCGAGTTTGTTGCAAGGCTGCAGAATGTTGTCAATTCCTTTGAGGAGCTTAGCACAAAAGCAGATTTCAAAGATCAGACTCCTCCTAACGTAGTCGATCAATCCCCTATATATTAATATTGGAACATTACAACATGTTTTTTAAGCACGTGTCATCATTAGGAGGATTTTTAGAATTTTTTAGAAAAATAAGTTGGTCCATATAAATATATATTATACTTTTTATTAAACTAAATATCACATTGATTACTAGTCTTAAATTATTTCCTTATATAAAAGCTATGAAATTACCTAATATAATTAATGATTATAAATCATACATATTTGATAAACAAATTGCATCCTCTACTTTTTTGTATAATTTTATATTATTAAAAAAAAAAATCACATTAAGCATATATTAAAAAATTATATTTTTTTCATATATGTTATATTTTGAATTTTTTAAATTGTCTATAAATTACAAAAAATTGTGAAGTCCCACATTATAAAATTTGTAATCAATGGTATGTGTTTATTCGTTCAAGCAAGATATGAATTTTATTTTATTTTATTTTATATTTTGAGAAATATAAAGTATATATGAATTTTATTTTACACATTATAAATTTTTATTTTTATTCTTACATTATACACATTTCTATGTTATAAATAATTTTTATTTTTATATTTTAAGAAATTTAAAGTATATATGAATTTTATTTTATTTTTTTAAAAATTAAATGAATTATCTGAGTCCAAACACAAACCGAACCCGCATATCTGAACCGAATCGAACTCACAAAAAATCGGAACATAACTGAACCGAACCAAACTGAACCGAACCAAATGATATCCGAATGTTCATCCCAAATCAAATGTAAGCAAATTCTTGCTAACAAAATACGTACTAATTGTAATATTTAAATACAACATATTTTAAAGAATTCTTTCCGCGCATGACGTGAGTTGTCATCTAGTTATAATTTATTGTGGAAAATAATTAAGAGATATTTTTGCAGAGGCTAAGACCAAGTTCTGAAATAGGATGAAATATTGTGACATTTTGGGTTGTCTAATTTTAGGTTTAAAGAAAAGGAAATTTTTTCTAATGTTCATTTGTGTTCACCAAAAATTTCAGGTCTTCCTAATAGATAAGTAATGCATATCATTTAAGTATGATTTAGTTTTATGTATCTGACGTCTTTTCATGTTGCTTTGCTATTTTTCTGTTGTCCCAGGATACATTTACCACCTTTTTTTGTAACACATATAAATACTTTAATTTCCCTTGTATTTATACCACCTTAACGGAAATATAAATGCATATTGTATATTACGAGGCTTATCTAAACTCATGTTCAACTCCTCCTCGATCAATTAGTAACTAGGTAGTAATCCACGCTATGCACGGAATAAGATATATATATATATTATTGTTGATTGTATATATTATGATTATGTGTACCATAAGGTGTTCCCTTAAGTAAATGGTGCGTAAGAACTAAATATATGATTCATTTAACTATGATGTTATCGACTTTGTGATTATATGCGATTAATATGTATAACCCGAAATCTATAACTCGAATTTATTTTGACTTGTTGTTGATATACATGTTAACTATTCAGCAACCACTGTGATTATACTTTTTTTTTAAACTGAAGTCTACAACTCGTCTTGATGGTAATAAACTTCGAAAAGATAGGTCAAAACACTCGAAATTTGTTTCTTTTGGTGGATAAATGAAAATGAAAATAAAACCAAAACTGTGTGAAATAAATAAAATATAGTTCTCGAAATTCAAAAAACAACATTGAAGCATAAAAACAGTTGAATGTTATTCAATCCTCTAAAACACATAATTAATTTTTAATTAAAAAACAAAATAACATACAACTTTCATAAGATAATTAATTAAAGTCTTCAACTCTCTTGAAGTTGAATCAAAATGGAAACCTGAAAGTAAAAAAAAAAACATCAACCTATACTCCCTCTGATTCTTATTAAGTATCGTTTTAGACTCGGACACACAAATTAATAAATCGTTTAATTTTACATATTTTTGTTATTTCAACCAATAGAAAAATTAACTGGAGAACAAAATTAATAAATTATGCATTGAAATGCTAAAACGACATTTATTTTGCAACAAATTTTTTTCTCTAGAACGACAGTTAATATGAAACGGATGGAGTACTAATTATGTTAACTATTGGTAGATAAAACTTGAAATCATTATAAACTCACATTGATTTGTAGTACTTTATGTTAACTACTGATTTGAAATCAATACTATTAACATATACTAATTATATTAACTATTGATTTGAAATCAAAAATTTCAAATATATCTTATTATATAAAGTTGCATTTTCTTCATTCCTAAGACCATCTCCAATGGTTTACACTATTTTTCACTCTAAAATAGAGTAACTCTATAATAGAGTTGTGATATACTTCAATGGTACTCTATTTTAGAGTGAAAAATAGAGTCATGAACAAAAAAAAAACAACTTACTCTATCTATAGAGTAAACCTATTTTTTACACTATAATATAGTGGGAAATAGAGTACCATTAGAGCATTTTTACTCTAAACTCTATTTTAGAGTGGAAAATAGAGTGGGGTTAGAGATGCCCTAAGGGGTCAACGTTGGATGCCACGTCAGAAAGTCTTCATACCATGTCATGACACGTGTTTTAATGAAGCGCTGCGTTGCAAGATGTCTTTACGTTTTACGTTTTGGGCTTCGTTTTGGGCTTCACTTCGGCTTCATCTCTTGCGGGTGGGCTTCGTCGGTGCGTCTCCGTCTCGCTCATTTGTAAACCCTAAGAAAAAAAATATCTCCTTCTCCTCTCTGGTTCCTTCGACTGCGGCTGTGAGTCTTCGAGGATGGCCTTTCAGATTCGTAACGGAGGCGTCATGATTGCTCCGTCTTTAACCTGCTGTCTTAAATGGTGAACGCGAACTCTCTAGCTAGATGCATTATTAGGTCGTCGAATCAGGTATAAATAGACTCGAGCATCCCCTATTTTGGATCGCGTTCTCGAGATCTCTCTGTTATTCATCCTAATACATATATTTGTGCTCTATCCCACTTTCTATGGCTAACTCTAACCTGTTTTTCTCCGACCTTAAGTCCGGTCGATGTTCAAAGGTTGTCGAAGCTAGGCTTCTCAGGTTCTGGGAAGCTCGGAACATTAAGCGTGGTGGAGAGCTCATGTGGATGGATTTGCTGATGGTTGATGTCAACGTAAGCCTCCTATCCCTTCACTTCGTGTATCAATCTGAGCGATATAGTTTGTTTTTTTCGATTTATTTATATTTTAAAATTCATATTTGTGTTTAGTAAGACGAGTTCGTGTTTTGTCCGATCTATTATGCTTTACTATAATGATGTTAAATGTCCGATTGTTTATTTTACAGTCGTTTTCTTTTTCTATTTGTGTTTAGAAGAATGAAGTAGTGTTTGTCTGATTTATTATGCTTTGCTATATTGATCAATATGTTTCGAATCGTTGGTTATGACATATTCATTTTCAACTATTTTCAGGGAACCATGATGCAAGCTGTTATTGGTTCTAGCCGTCTTCCAACGTACCGTGAAAGACTCACCGCTGGAACCATGTTCTCTGTCTCTGGATTTGATGTCTCCAGGTGTGCCCAGAACTTCTTACAAAGAACGCTCTGTTTCCAGTTCTTTGTATTTAATGGTTTTCATTTTTACTCATAAAATTTTTTGTGGTGTGATTTTTCCGGTGACTCTCTCTTTGTTTACTAACGCTGTCTCAAACACAGGTAATGCTGCTCTTTCTGTTCTTCTGACTACCGGATTAGATATATGATATACTTCTTACTGTTGAGATAACTGCTTGAAGAGTACTGTCACTGATCCTCTTCAAGACAATAATCGTGTTATGGCAACCATTAATATGGACAAGTAAGTTACTTGAAGTTTAGTAAGATTGACAAGAATTTCTTACTTTATCTGCGCATTGTTTTAATCTAATAACTACATTTTGCTCACCAATAAATGTACGTGTGTTATCAGTGAC
>OVBX01001718.1:0-23997 GCA_900406325.1 Erucastrum elatum | reverse complement strand
ATAATATACTAATTTATTTTTAAAACCCCATTAGGGGTTCTCATGGATGGAGTTGCTCTAACGTTTTATCATCAAAACCTACTTACTAGCCATACTACAAGGGTTTAGGATTTTATTTTTTTTCTTTGGCTTAAAACTTGGATTTTAATTTGAGAATTGATCTTTCTAACTTTTAGACTATACTTGCCTTTTCGATAGTATATTATTTATGCTTCTTGAGTTATTGTAGATTTTTTCAATCGCTTTGTTTAGTTTTACTTAACGCATGACATAAAATAAACAAGAACGCATGATTATAAAAAGAAAACGACTGCCTCAAAAGCTAACATAGAGAAGGTCCCAAGAAAGAATTCGTATATTCTCTGTAAAAAGTTTTCACTCTTACGATGAGCTTTTACGTTTTTAATGTATATATTTTCTACTTTTGTATTGCTTAAACAGGCATGTTCTAGATATAGTTAATTTACTTACATTTCAAATATATCAGCTTAAGGTCTATGTCATAAAAAAGGTTTTGTAGAACACAAAATGTTTCAGCTTTTTACGCAGAAACAAAAACTTTACATTAATCACTAAAGTTTGTACACTTGTGTAGATTTTTATTAACGGACTGACTGTTTATACATTATATATAACGACTTGAAACTTGTTAGAGTTCCTCCTCATGCGTGCCAAAAAAGTATTGTTTCTTTGCCGCCCTACTTATTAATCCATATGGATTTTAAAACTAAATTCGCATTGCCAAATACTAATTCGTGCGGGCCAATAAAGTGTGTATGTATGACCAACGGTGCGTTGAACAACTTGTTTAGTTTATAGTGTTTGGAGTATGTTTCATGGTACCCTTACTTTGCGATATTAACGCCGGCTGGAATTAGGAGGATTATTTGGGCCAAAGACCTAGACACCTCTTCATTATCAAAAAAAATGTGGATTTTGAAAACTCTAAAAAGAAAGAATGTGGGAACAGTGGAGGTCAACGGCCGAAAGAGGATCCACGTGCCAAAATGGGCGAATAAAAGACAATATCCCCAGCTACGTTGTGTCATATACTTTCAATGCCGACCACTCAAAACAAAGTATCCGGCTACTTGCAACCGCCCAAGCCACTCTTCCTCTGCTCGTTACAGCATTTCAATTCTTTGGTCGTCATGCTAACCATTGTCCGGCTTGCAAGTAGATAGTTTAAGCTCCTGTGTGTTATATGAAACCGAAGATAGGCAGCCAGATGGGAGAGTGGATTCAGTTGCTTATTACTGGAATCGCCGTTTTGCCAATTGTTTGAATATGGATTTGGAACATCATTAATGGCATGGTCTCTTTAGAGAATATGCCAACCATTTAATACAAATTTTATATTGTTATATAACTAAATAAAAAGCAAAAATAAAACATTCACAAAGTGATACATACTCAATGACTTTAGTTTCTCACAATTTGCTTGGAGTAGGTCTTTTACTTTTTTTTCACCTCTCTTCCTTTGTAGTACTTAATTACAAGTATAATTTAGAGGTGAGAAACTCAGCAAAAAAATCATCACTGCTGAGGCTCCTAAACTCTGTTTTTAGAGCGGGAAACTGTAATGACAGGTCGAGATAAGCATTTTCAACCTAACATGATTACATTCAAGTGAAAAAAAAAGAAATTGACAAAGATTGTTGGAAGTTACATACTGCCTTGCGTCTCACGTCTGAACAAACGAACCTTCTTACCAAGTAAAGAACATGAATTTTATTACATTACGAATCAAGACATGGAACCTGTACATAATACAAAACATAAATTCTGTTTCTTGAAACTCCACCACTTACAAAAACGTAATATTCTTTACTCTTTCTTACTCTGACAACAAATTTTAATGATTTTATTGACAAAAAAATATTGAAAATTCAATCGTATCGTAAACCACCATATGTTTTTTTACCAACTATAGTAGTACCGAGCCGCCTTATCTCCACTGTACATCCTACCACCGGCGAAGCAAGACGAGGGAGAGCTCATGAGCTCTTGACAAGGCTCCGGCGTCACGTCGTCTGAGAAACCAGAGACATTGGAGCATACCCAAGATTCTGAACTCGTTTGTAAATGAATATCCACGAGACATATCGACGTGAACGGGGACTCTCCTATACCGGTGAATTTCCCGGCCGATCCTATACCTTCTCCGGTGAAATTCCTCATGAGGATACGGGACACGACTGGGAGCGCGTCACGGTCGTACTTATCATCCTCGTGGGACCCCGTGTGTCCGTCTGCTACGATGGCCGTGTCTACACGGGAGAGAGTGACGTCAGAGATTGTGATATTACGTATGTACCCTCCTCTGCCTCTGGTGGTTCTGAAGGCTACGCCTACGAGTGAGCTTTGGATGGTGAGAAGCTCCACGGTGACGTCAGAGATTCCTCCTGACATCTCGCTCCCCAAAGAGATGCCTGCGCCTGTGGGAGACTTTAAGCTGAGGTTACGAAGGTGGACGTTGGTGGTTGGACGGTTGTAGTTTATGCCGTATTGGTCCCAACCACTTTTGAGAGAGATCGTGTCGTGGCCAACGTTGATCGTTGAGTCCTCGATGCAAACATTGTCCGAGGAATCTACAAGAAACATTTAAAAGAACGATAATGTTTTTGTTTTAAAGGAAATTAAACCTAAAATATTTTAGACAGTTACTAGAAAATTCATGAGTTTTAGTGACTAACTCCTATTGTTCTGTAAAATGAATGAAGAAATGATTTTTGTACCTGGGACAACTCCGAGAACGTACGGAGAATCAATGGTTGTTTCGATCAAAACTTTTCGGATATGAACATGGCTGCAGTAAACAGGATGAATGTTGACAGAAGGTGCGTTCAAGAAGGTTAGATTCGATATAAGGATGTTTTTGGATGAGACTAATTCGATGATATGAGGTCGGCTATAGTTCAAGGTTCCCGACTCAAACCACTCCCACCAAGGTGCACCCTGACCATCAAATGTCCCGTTATCACCTGCGAAATATATATTAAAAAAAAAAAGAAGTTAAGTCTCAATGTCGCCAGGTCAGAGATTTGGTCATGATGATTGTTATTTACCGGTGATGACTACGTCTAGTAGATTGTCTCCGTTGATCAAACTCCTGTACCTCTTTCCAGGACCATATGACGGCAGAGAACTGACAATGTCCCAATGCGATGGATCCTAGTCATGTTAAAAAGAAACAATAGTATATTAACTAACCAATGCTATACAAAAGAAACTTGAGCCAGAGATCATACAGGCGATGCAAGAATGGTTGCTCCTTTCTCCAAAAAAAGAGTGAGATGGCTGGTGAGATTGAAGCTTCCAGTGAGCCATTTCCCTGGCGGAACATAGAGCTGAGCACCGCCTTTATCGGCAAAAGACTTGAGGTAGAAAATAGCGTTCTGGAAAGCAAGCGTGTTCAGATACTCGCCATCTCCAACGGCTCCAAACTCGAGGATGGAAACGCTGTGAGGTCTAGGGTCTAACTTGGAATGATCCTTGCATATGGCATCATTGCTTTCTCCTCTGATCGTTAATAGATTGGTGACTGCCAGTAGCCACACCAATGCAACCTGCATTACAAAAAAAAATCCTGGAAATTGAGTTATGTCAAAAGAAACATGATGTGAACATAGGAATTTCCGGAAAAAAAACAAAATTATATCTAAAAATCTGATATAATTTTCATTCAGACAAGAACTGATGTGAAGATCCAAATAGATAGAAACAGAGCATTTAAGTACAAAACAGAGGAAATAAATCGAAAAATCTTAGAGATTGCTAGATTTGGCTCTGATGAGAGACGTCACAATTTCAAATGAATGACACAGACCAGAGGTTGCTGGAGCTGACCAAACAACAGAGATTCAGGGATACAAATGAGAGAATCATAGACTTAAACTATGTAACTCATAAGAGATTCGTCTACAAAGTTTCATACTTCTTGCAATTAAAGTAAAAGGAGCCAATAAAAAGGGAGAAACGTACTTACTGGCATCTTCATGAACTCAGTAACTTAAGTTCCTGAGGAAGGAGAAAAGACCAGAGGAAATGAAGAGAAGGAGAAGAAGCTAGAGAGTCCGATGGCAAGTAAATGTGTGTTACTTATTTGTTCGAATTGCTATCAATCAATATTTAATAATAATCATTACTATTGTTGATTTTGTTTTGATCCGAATATTTAAACATTGATTTGTACATTAAAGGACCAGACAATAGGAGTATATAATTCACTCAGATCTTGGAGCGATATTTCAGCATTCTTCCACTAATGTAACTTCATAATGTAATTTTTTTATCAAAACCAATTGGAAATTTTATCGTTGTAAACCTCTAATAGCTTAATTCATCCCACGAAGAAGCTAACTAAATCGTTTATAGGAGAGTTGATAACTTATTAGTAAGTAATCCTTATGCTGTTTTAATGATCCACTTATCTATTATTATGTTCACACATTTGAATTTATCTCGTATCTGTTTCCGTTTATCAACTTATTAGTGAGTAATCCTTATGCTGTTTTAATGATTTAACTAATTACTTATGCAAATTCCTCATCTAAGTTTTTGTCCTGAGCGACCGAACCAGCAAATCTTGCCGACACGACTATTCTACAATTTGAATAGCTATATATAAGTCTAAAACTAGTTGAAAATTAAGAATAGTTAGTACAATTATATTGTTCTGCCTAGTGGCTATACAAATTACAAAATGCTAAGAAATTAAAATAATGATTACAGGATTTATAGTGTAAAAACACCATTAGCTGGTGACAAAATAACTCAAATTAGCGTTTGAAAACATCTCTAAAATTAATTAGAGGATTTAACCAGTAGATAGAGAGTGACAAGAGAAGAGAAATAGAATATGATGTGTAAAAATGACAGATGGAGTTCATGAGGTCTGCTTTGATTTGAGCAAGCAGCCGTTTGAATTTACTATTTGAAAATGATTAATTAATAGTATAGATTTGGTAGAGTGGTTAGTTATAACAGTAATACATAGTTTAGTAACACAAGAAGAAAACTCATTAATCTAACTTTTCAAAGATCACTCATGAAGAGTATGTGAGAATATACACAAGCAGATTAATCAAGTACTATCGAAGTATTTATTTATTTATTTTTCTTCTAATTATTAATTTCGTAAACATGATGATGTGGGCTTACAGACTAATCAACCTTGTTTTATACATAAAAGAAGAACATTTAGGTTTGTTAAAAACAAATTAGTACGATTAAGTGTAGATGTAAAGAGGACACGTAAGCAGTAGCACATGTGCTTAGACAGTGAAGAAATCGGGACCCACAAGCAATCATCGGATGGGAAATGCCAGCCTGGCTTTTTTTACAGAACATTTTCCATAAGACCATAACCACACATATGCTAATGCTGCTTTCACACATTTGAATTTCCACACCTATTTTGAATTTATTTTGATACAATTGTGCAATATCAAATACACATTATTATCCTGAGCAAACAAAAATCGATGGGCAGACCAAATTGATATGGAGAATTCAACAAAGCGCATATGATCGTTGAAATTACTAAGATATGATTTGATTTTCTGTTGACTATGACATCTCATTGTAAGAGACGTAATGATTATAGTCAATATGCAGTCTGAATAGATACCACGAATAGTATGTTATATTGTTTTTTTTCTTAACTGATTTGAATTACCTATGTTAGGAGTAGGGTATTAGTTCCATAAAACGTGTAGAGAATATTCACGTGTCGGGATTAATGGCCTTGACGTTTACGCTATTTACTTAAGTACAAATTAAACCACGTAGATCTAAGAAGTTATAAGCTCAATGCATAGCTTCTTCATCATATTCGCATAAGTTATCAATTGATAATTAGTTACATGGTCTCCTTCATATTTGTTGGAATCTTATGAAACGAAGCGGGTCATATACTTATGTCGGGTTATAATTATGTCAGTATCTAAGAAACAAAATGATTATCTTTTAGTTTTAGTCGTGTGGTCACTATAATTATGCTATGTGATTTTCCTAGAACAATTTAACTAGCCATTATGAATTTCTATTATTTTTTTGGTAATTCTTTTGTGGTAGAATATGAATTCGTATTTTATTTAACAATATAATCAGTTAATTAATTTATCATCATTTTTGCCTTCTTGGATGAAATATCTCCCACGACTTGTCCCCGGCTTCACTCTATGAAACTCATCTCTCGCATACACTTTTTAATTAAGACCGTTTGTGAAAGCCTGCGCATACAAAACCAACATTAACACTTATACTCACAACCAGAGGATTTTTGTAGCAATGCTCGGACTCATCTTTGGAATAAATGTGTGGACAGTAGAGTACTCTTTCTTGTTTAAAATGTTGAATAAATTAAATTAAAGAGAATGTATATCCGTTATTTAATCTAAAAATGTTTTGACACACCGAAACAAACATAATATAATTTGGTGAACCAAACTAACTCTAAACCAACACGATAGTTGCTCAACTGTTTCGAGTAGAGATGACTACGATATTCTAACATACAATAAAACAGTCTTTACTAACTTCTTGCCAAAAAAAGAACGTAGTTCCATGTATAGATCGGAGAAGGAGGTTGATATATTAGCTTAGATATGTTGAGATAAGAACTCTGTTGTGAATTTCTTCGGATCCCTTTGTGGTTGCGGTAGAGACCCCACTCCTTCGTTTTCACACGTACCTTATTTCTGAAACTCTTATGTTCGATATTCGTGGTGATCGCAATATACATACTATATAATAAAACTAGTACTCGTGTTGAAACATTATATTGTTTCAAGTCATGCGAGAATAATTTATGATTTTCCTTACGTACTAGCCATGGATTACGGCCATCTCCATGATAATTACGGGATTCTAAGGAACTGTGAGATTTGAAAAGAGAGTGAAAAACAGTTGGACTACTTTTTTTTAACAAGCACTAATCAGTAATCAATGCTCCAATTGCATGCTAATGCTCACCAGTCATCACTTTAACAATGATGACAGCTAAAAGCGTGCAATAATATGTATACCAGAAATATAAAGGTTGAGTCGGTCTCAAACCACAATACTTTTTCGTTTTAAAAAATATAATGTTAAAAGTTATTTAGTATATTCATTCCTTCTGACCTAAAACATAAGTTCCGAGGTCGGACATATATAACTTGTGTTTAAAAGGGATGAAATATGGAATCAAGCTTATGTTTCCTTTTAAAACTTAAGTTCTGCGCGCGAAAGCTTCAATAGCATCTCAGAAATTAAGTATGCGTTACTTGAGCATCGGCACCATGAAGAGGCGCGTGAGGATATTGATAGAGAATGCTAATTGCTAACCCAGTTATGTGCGTCGCTACTCGCTCGTGACCCTCCAACTTCGTTTTTACCTATAGCTAAAAAAAATTATTACATTAAATAATCATCAGTTAAATTACACCAGAAGTTTAGTAGAATCAAACAACTGTATTATTATACCTCCTCAACCCTGACGTTGTAAATACGTGTCTCACTTTTTAAAATGACTATGACTATTCATTCATTATAAGAAAGGAGAAACAGAAAAACATAAAATGTTGATCTTGTTTAGAAACGTACGTTGTATTTCCATACCATCTAGCTGAACAAACTCTCTAATCCATATTATATCAAACTACCAACGCTTTTGCTGTTGATGTATATCAAACTACCGATGTTTTTTGCTGCTGATGTAGAGTTCAAAATGTATGTTGTATTTCCATACCATCTAGTCACTTGGACACATTAAGAAGCAGACTAAAAGTGAAGCCCACGATTGGCCCAGTGGACTTGATCCGTATCTTCAATTGCTGTCATACGTATTTGACAAGGGTGTTGTCCAAGAAGGAGCGTTGTGTACAGGCTAAGGTTTGAAATATTTTCTTTAGTTTTGAACTCAGCTAAACATTTGATTAGTGATTCTTGATGTGTGTTTGTTTGGGTTGCAGGAGCTAACAGAAGCAAGGAAGACGAGGAGGAAGCCGCATCACACTCTTGAGCAAGTATGCAACCTTAGGTTTCCTCAAGCTTTTCAGTAGAATATAATGGATCCGTCAATATATTTTCAACTTTTTAATTGGCACTAATCTTTCTCCATGCATTATATCAGGAGCTTGCAACTCTGTGGGAGAAGACGAGGCGCCGTGACATTACCAAGGAGGATCGATCAAGTTAGTATCCATTAGTTTAAAAAATGTTCTTATATTTATTTGATCATTCTTGGTAACAACTTATATATTAGGCTGATAACGGAAGCTTTACAAAAGATGAAGGGGAAGATCCACGAGATAACAGGTTCTCATGTTTCATCCCGTGTTCTCCAGGTGTCTGTTGTATGGCTTTTATATCCCTGATGTATATCAGCAATGAGTATTTGGCCTCTCTTGATCTGTATGTTCCATCACTGTGCATCATGGAATGATTATATAACCCTTACTAACCACTTAACTAAAATGCTATCATTTGGACTGGATATGTATAACCTGTCCGTCTTTACCATTCAATTTCAGGATAAGTCAGAGATATTTTCTGAAACAAAGGACTCAGATGATAAAGAATCTGCTGAGGAGGTGAAAGATGAACAAGAAGATACTGTAATTGAACATATCAATATTGAAGAAAATGTCACAGTTGCAAGCAGTAAAAAGGAATCCCTTCTGAGAAGTCAGGAGTTGCTTATCAAAAGTGGCCTTGCTGAGGTATATATAATGTGGTGACTCGGCTTTTTAAGATTATTGGATGTTTTAAATTGTTCTTAATTTTGCTGAACAGCAACTTATTGATGTGTCCGCAGAGAAAGCTGAGGAAGTTCTCAAGTCAAACTTTGGCAAAGAGGTCATGTGTGAGGTACGAAGTTATGGTTTCTTGCATCTTTTGTTGTAATGTTTTTATGCTTTTCTTGCTCTGAGCTATTATCTTCTTTTCCTCAATGTCAAATTTTCTTCATATCAGGTTGCAGTGGGAGGCTCGGATGGAATTATTTGCCCATCTCTGAGCGAGAAGCTTTGTGAGCTCTACGAAGCCATTGCCTCTAGCAGCAAAGCCGAAACCCGCAGAATCAGAGAAGAACTCACAGCATATCCTAGAAGACTTTCACTCAAGCCGAACAATAAGACTGGTCCTGGACTGCCCTGCTTTTGCTTCCATTCTCTTTAACAAGGCCTTGTCTGGAAAATGTCGTGTGGTCTCAAGGGAACTGGTTAGCCTAATCGTTCCTCTCACTGTTCATTCTATGTGCAAGCAAGAAAGTCCTTGAAACCTGAATCTCTGCTGAGTCTCCTCTCTTTTCTTGTTTGTTTCTGCAGTTCAAAGATATTATCTGCTTTCTTAGTATACTCAAGATCGTCAAGTTCGTGAGTTGGCTAAGGTAGAGCTTCAGGTGTTGGTGAACGAAATAGTTATCAAAATCCAAGAAACCAAAAAACCTGAATGATGCAGCCAGCTTTGCTGAACCACTTGACCGTTTTGTGTTTCAGTCTTTTCAAACAACTTACTAGGTTTCAGAGTCTTTCTTCCTTCTAGTTAATTACCTGCATGCAATAATCACTGTTACGATGCATTCAAACTCAATCTTTACTGCATTTTTTTTCTTATAATTCAACTTAATCGAATCCTCTGATGGACTAATCTAATTACAGCTATGCATGTGATGTGATCCACTGTTTCATTCCGCCATTTCAACGTTACGACTTCGGGTCCGTAAGCACAAACTGGTCAGAGAGTGTTTTCTCTCTCGCCATCTCAGCTTTGGACTTGTGGATGCTCTCCATAAGTACACTCTTGTTCTTGAACACATATGTTACCCCTTAACTTTCATGTACATGTGCTTGTTGGTCTTGTTTGTCCCATGTTACTTGACAACTGAAAAGGAACGCCTTAACACCCTCGTCTTCTCATTCACATTATCGTGGCACACTGTATGATTACTTTTTGAAAACTGAAAAAGCCTAACGAACATTTCTACGTCTATTTTATAATTGTTAATATTGTTACAAGGTGAAATAGCTAGGGAATAAAATTTTAGAAAATCATAAACTATAAATTTAAGATTTAGATTTAAACCTCTGGTTAGTATAAAAACAATGCACCGAAAATGATTGCTACTACGATATTTTGAAAGAAATAAGTTTTCATTTTTTCGTCAAAAAAATAAAAATAAATAAGTTTACATGATTGGCGAAAAAAGTCTTGTTGTGGGTGGATACATTAATAATCTATATATATATACATAATGGATTGTACATTATTACTAATATATTAACATTATCCTACATATAATACGCACGTACGGATTTACATTATTTGTTTTTTTTGGTGAAAATTTACATTATTTGTTTGTAAGTCAAATAAATGCGAATCATTTTAGATCATTCCAAGTGGGCAGAAATGGACAAAGTTTGTGACTTTAAAGAAAATCAATTATACAGAGAACACACAAACTTATTCATTAGTATATAGTTAGCACTTAGCACAATTACACAAACTCATTAGATTTAGGTTAGCGTAATTAAGCATCGAGCGAGCAAGTTGCATTAGTGTTTAGCACAATTTATAGAAAGTATTCGATTCCCGTTCTTCAAAATGATTTTTGATTTTTTCAACTTTCTTTACAATTTGCATTTCTATGTTATGATGACTATAGTATTGTAATATATGTAGGAAACGCATATACTCGAATAAATAATATATTAGTAATAAGTTGTTAGCTACTGATATTTTATCACATATTTTATAGTCCGGGCGTGATTGGCTATATACACACAAAACAACAAAAAATGCTTCGGTTATATTCACTTGAATTTGAGTACGACATTATAAGTCAGTCAACAAATTTGGTATAATCTTGATTCGATTAGTTTTATGGGCAAAATAATCAGAACATTATATAATGCTATATAGTTTAAGATAAACGTTATTTCATATGATAGTTTTCGGTTATATAAAATTTAAGAAAAATATAATCACACCGAATATTAGATTACTAATGATTCTCTTGAAAGTGAAAGAAATAGACAATCTGCGAAACTCATAGATTCTGTCAATCTTTGGAACATTATAAGGACCCACTTTCATTCTTATTAGATCAACTAGGCTTCGAGGTTCATGCATCTAAACCAATCTTACATTATTTGTTTAATCGTATGCATGTACACGCAAGACACATATGCAGAAACGATAAGATTGGTTCACAGTTGAATCAATTTACAATATAAACATCGTTAGCATCTTAACTAATGAAGTGCCAGAGGATTTTATTATAATCTCTAAAGTAGTTAATAAACCTTTAAAATTGTCAAGTTTATGAATCTGTAATAATTTACGTTGTTCAAACTATTATATGTTTCTTAAGTTTCAAAAGTTATCTCATTTTTTATTTTTTGTTGCATCTGTGTGTCTTAAATCTCTGTGCACCAGTAAAAGCCCATCACTCGTTGATCGGACGAAGTCCGACCGAGTGCGGACGTCGTAGGCGCAAGGAAGATAAACTCACTATCAAGATTGACATCTGGGGGGTATGCCTTTTCGGTTTTTGTTGCATACCGTACCTGGACTTATCCCCCAGATGTCAAACCGAAAAGGCATACCGTACCTGGGCTTACCCTCCAGATGTCAAATTTACTTTTTCTGGTACGGTATGCCTTTTCGGTTTAGGAAATTTACTTTTTCTGTTGTATTTTTCTTATTGGAAAAAGGAAATCGGGTTTTTTGAGGCTTGTATAAATATGGGTCTAAGGGTTTGTAAATTATTCATTCACACAATAATAAGAAACCCTAAACGGGTATTTGCCTCAATTCGTTTTGCTCTCTGTTCTTCTCTTATAATTTGCAGCCGTTCACAACATTTTTCAAGTTTCGAATTTTCATGTGATAACGTCATTATTGCTGAGTTTTGAAATATATTTTACTTAAGAAAATAAATACTTTGTATGTTTCATAGTGTAAGAAGTTTTTTTGTTAAATAATGATTCAAAATATAAGATGTTTTAATATTTTTAAAAACATTATATATTTTTATTAAAAATTGAATGACCAATAATATTTAAACATTATTTATTTATGATTACATTATTTAAAATTTCTATTATTACTAATATTTAATTTAAAAAAAAAATCATAATTGTTTCAGCTAATATACGGATGCTTTATGATGATGATGTGATTACCGATGAGTTTCTTTTATTATGTTTGTGTAAACTTTCTTTATTGTCAAGTTGTGAATGGATCTCGAGAATTGTTGAAACTAACGTATTGGAAGATTGTATATTTTTATTAGTAACTCATTTTTAATCAATACTGACATTCTAAGTCGAAACAAAGGTTCGGCTTATAATTTAGTTCACTTCTATGATCTAATTGTTACATTTTTATGTACATCTTCTAAAACATTAAGTCTTGGTCGTCCTACCTTTGTAATCGTTTTAATTTCTCGATAAACTAATTTTCTTTAGACGAGTTAGTCTAATGGTATTTCTTTTTCTTCGGCGAAGCTGGAAGAGGACGCAGGTTCTGGGAAGGCGTGACTTAAACCCCCTGGTGAGTACAGATGCATGCTGGCGCCGAGATCAGGTGGTGGACCGAAGACCAACACCTGACAAATAAAAAAAAAACTAATTTTCTTTAAAAAAAATACCAAACTCTTAATAAGATCATCATATAACTTTTTTATGATTTATTACAAATCTGTATTCACACAAGTAGTTATTTTCCATAAAATAAAATAGGCAATACCAGGAACCTTTAGCTTAACGCTCGATCTGAGTCACAACAACGCCCACACACACACACATTACAAACCACAACAGATATAATCAGCAGTTCCATGCAACGGTAAAACCTTAAAAAGTAACGGCGGTTTATATTACAGACTTTATTTTTTATTCACTCGTTACTTTATGTTTTTATTCATACGACGCCATGACATCATGAAGCATCCATAAATCAACCTCGGACCCGGACTCGTGGAGCTGAATCGGTTGCTCCGGTGTAGTACCGTCCAGCTCAAGGAAATACTCCAAGCTCGATATCTGCTGTTTGAGATCGTAGTCTGGTTCATATCCGCAACTCATGTTCTGAAACTCGTCTTCATTCCCGAACCCAGTGTACTCCACCGGGAAACTGGACTGAGTCAACTCGCTCTGAGAGGAAACACATAGCTTCTTCGGCGGTGGCTGATCTTCTGGTCCTGGAGATGCTGGCAGTAGCGGAGGAGGATGATGAATAAGAAGATCCGGAAAGTTGAGTTTGGCTTTATCGCCGCGGATACGCTTCGCCGCAACGTCATAAGCCATGGCGGCTTCCTCCGCCGTGTTGAACGTACCAAGCCATACTCTAGCGCCTTTTTCCGGGTCTCGAATCTCTGACGCCCATTTTCCCCATGGACGCTTACGTATCCCTCTGTAAACGTTCTTCCTATCCTTCCGTTTCTCCCTCGCCGCCGGCTCCTTCTCCTTGTCCGCCGCCTCCTCTTTCAACGTCACTTCGAAAGTTTGAAGATGCAATATTACAGTTATAACCCCACGGATACCAAATATTATCTCAGTTATTGTCATATTACCAATCCAAAAAGAATGTCAATACTTCTTAAAAGGTCTTGTCTACTTAACGTCTAAACATAGGAAAAATTATGTCCATAAACTATTATATTAATCTGTTTGATAATATTCAACTTGTCTATAATTTTGATGTTTAGTAAGCTTTAAGCCAGGGTCAGCTTTGATTCCAAAAATATACTCATCTGAAATGTTACATATTCCTCAATATTTTCATTATTTTGTTGTATGATCAATTTAATAGTACCTTGTTGTTTGGTGGAATGAAGCTTGAAGGTGGAGTCAAAACCCCAAAAATCGTCGCAGGCTGATGCATCTAGCTCTGACCAGAGCTCCTCCGCCGTGAGTTTCCTACCCTGGGACCTGGTGACGCCAGGGGCAAAATCGGAAATTACTGCACCGCCACACATTTTAGTTTCTCTGTTTGTTTCTGTTTCTCTGATGCTAGGTTTCAAGAGGGAGATGGCTCGGTGGAGGTGAAGCCTATTTATAAGCCAAAATAAATGTTTTATACAAGTTGACAAAAAAAAAATAATTCATACTATAAAGTCGGGGTAAAATTTATTAAATAAATCCTTTATATTAAATTTATACATAAGTCATATGCTCCTTGATACACGGCGGTTACAACAAACTTAATCCAAATAACGACAAAATTAGAAGCCTTTTTCGGCTCTCCGATGAAAAAGTATGACAATAATGTCATTAACTTTTTAGTCGAATTTGGAGTGTTGCGTCCACGAGCGTGTGTAATCAATGCTTCCTAGTCTGTAGTATCATTTTCTGAATGATCTTTATCTGGAAATTAAAACGAATTGAAGAACATTGGAGATTTTGGAAATTAGACTGATCGGGATGAGGATTAGAATTAGGATTAGGATTAGGATTATGATTAGTTGAGCTGCAAATTTTTCGATTCACTTGAAAATTATATTTTCGGTCAAATAGTTCAAATCATAAACAGGTAACCAGAAGACGAAGTAAGTTCATTTTAAACATTATGATTTACTTCTTCTGGTATTTTATTTTTCGTTTTAGGTTTAATCATACAGATTACACAAGAATCGAAACATCATATTGCCAAGTTTCAGATGCCTCAAAACTATCAATATTGATTCCGTCAAGAGTCCTTAACCATAGCTAAAAGCCTAAAACGAATACATATTCAACATCCATTATTAAGGAAAGAGAACTATTATGCATTACTTGCATATCAAGTCATTACTTGCATATCAAGTCTGTATCAATTCATTGTAATAACTCGTGATTCTCTTTCCATTCTTTCTCATACGCTCTCTGTATAAATATGTACATTGTAAGATCAATATAAATCATCCTTTACAATCTATATGGTATCAGAGCAGGTTTAATTAACCTAGCCGCCCAAACCTTATTCTTTTCTTCTTTCTCTGTTCTTCACGATTTATCTCTCCTCCTCTGTTTCTTTTTGTTTCTCTTTTCTTCAAACACCATGTCTGCAACTCACGAAAGCATCACTTCTCCCGGTGTAACCTTTACCGTAGACATGATCCCGCTAAACTCAAAAGCTCTCCTCAACATTAACATGACAAACATTGTCAAACTCACGGCGACCAACTACCTTGTCTGGAGCCGTCAGGTTCATGCGCTTCTGGATGGCTACGAGTTAGCCTCACACCTTGATGAATCTGCACCCAAACCAGAACAGACAACCACCGTAGATGACGTCACCTCACCGAACCCTGCGTTCACATCTTGGAAGAGACAAGACAAGCTTATCTTCAGTGCTCTTCTTGGATCTCTCTCTCCACCGATCCAGCCGTTGGTCTCTCTTGCGGCTAACTCTGCGAGTGTCTGGCTCACGCTAGCCTCCACGTATGCTAAGCCCACTCGTGGTCATATCAAGCAACTGTTACAGCAACTGAAGAACTGGACCAAAGACACCAAGACTATTGATGAGTATGTGCAAGGTCTTTCTTCCAGATTCGATCAGTTGGCGTTGCTTGGAAAGATTCTTGACCATGAAGACAAGATTGATTATGTGCTTCAGGGGCTACCAGAGGAATATAAATCAGTGGTCGAGCAAACCGAAGGCCGTGATTCACCTCCCTCTCTCACCGAACTCCATGAGAAACTCATCAATCATGAAGCTAAGCTCCTGACAGCGGCTCCTGCAGTCTCGCTTCCAATCTCTGCAAACTACACCAACGCTGCACGCTATCCACAGAAGCAACAACACAAGCACCCTTCTGCACCTCAGCAGAACTTTCCCAACAATCAGCAACGTTACTCGAAGGGTTATCAAGGGAGGTGTCAAATCTGTGGGCTCCAAGGGCATTCGGCGAAACGTTGCAATCAACTGCAGAAGTTTCAACAAACAAACCAGCAAGGCCTTCTTCCTACGCCTACACATCCTCAAGCAGCCTGGAACCCACGTGCCAATCTCACTCTTGCGTCTGGTTCTCAACCCTGGGTTATGGACTCCGGAGCAACTCACCACATCACCTCCGACCTGAACAATCTAGCCCTTCATCAACCATACACTGGCGGTGAAGAAGTCCTCATTGGTGATGGTAGTGGTCTTGCGATTTCTCATACTGGTTCAACATCTCTCTCATCTCCCTCACGCCCTCTTACTCTCTCTAATGTTCTTTATGTTCCTACAATACATAAGAACCTTATATCTGTGTATCGTTTATGCAACAACAACAAAGTCTCAGTAGAATTCTTTCCCTCTTATTTTCAGGTGAAAGATCTGAGCTCGGGGGTCCGGTTACTCCAAGGCCGTACTAATAAGGAGTTGTATGAATGGCCGATCGTGAATGCTGCAGCAGTCTCATATTACGCCACACCCACAGTCAAAACCACCTTCTCTGATTGGCATTCTAGACTTGGCCACCCCTCTCCTTCTATCCTCAAAAATATTATCTCTTCTTTTTCTTTACCGCTTTCAGATTCTGTTTCAAACACTTATTCTTGTGTTGATTGTCTTTCTAATAAAAGTCATAAACTTTCTTTCTCTCAAACCTCAATCACATCTACCAGACCTCTTGAATATTTGTTTTCCGATTTATGGACCTCACCGGTTATCTCGTTTGACAATTACAAACACTACCTCATTCTTGTTGATCATTTTACTCGCTATACATGGTTCTATCCTCTTAAACTCAAATCTCATGTCAAAGAAACCTTCATTCGTTTCAAAGCTCTTACTGAGAACAAGTTTCAAACTAAAATAGGAACTCTGTTTTCAGACAATGGTGGTGAATTCATTGCACTAAGGGACTTTCTTTCCGTCTCTGGTATCACTCACCTAACTTCTCCACCACATACTCCGGAACACAATGGTTTGTCTGAAAGAAAACACAGACATATTGTTGAAACCGGGCTTTCTCTTCTCCACCATGCCAAAATCCCAAATACCTTCTGGTCCTATGCTTTCTCTACTGCAGTTTATCTCATAAACAGAATGCCCACACCTCTTCTTACTCTTAACTCGCCATACTTCCTTCTCTTCAAAACTCAACCCAACTACACAAAGCTTAAAATATTTGGTTGCCAATGCTTTCCCTGGCTTCGACCTTATAGGAGTCACAAACTTCAAACTCGCTCAACACCTTGTGTGTTTCTCGGTTATTCATTGACCCAAAGTGCCTATCTATGCTTTGATCCCACCACAAACCGTCTCTTTGTCTCACGCCATGTGCGTTTTGATGAACAAACCTTCCCCTTTCCTTCTCTGTCCACTCCAACACCACCTGCTGCAGCAACACAAACTACATGGACTACACCGGTTACAGTAGTTAATTCTCCTATCACATCGCCATCTTCATCATCATCACAACCGGCACCCCTGAGCACTGGTCTTTCACTGGCGAATGATGAGGTAATTTCTTCTCCTTTGACTACTGTGTTGCCTACGATTTCACAGGAAACATTGCAACCATCATCCCCAAGGACAGAGACTCCAGCGTCGACCTCTTCACATCACTCTCTGACACCACCTCTCACCTCTCCACTGCAACAGCCATCAACGTCCACTGTCTCTCCTAGCTCGAGCAGTAACTCGGACACTGACGATGACACTACTACAAACAACTCTGCTTCCCAGTCACAACCGGCACCGGAACCCGTTCCGCATCCACCGGCACCGGAACCTGTTCCTTCTCCACCGGCACCAAATCATCACCCCATGACCACTCGTGCTAAAAATGGAATATCCAAACCCAACTCCAAGTATGCAAGCACTGCTCAGGTTCAGAGTCAGACACATTTCATTCCAACGACTATTGCTCAAGCTCTTGCTGATCCTCGTTGGAGAAAAGCCGTAACAGACGAGTTCAACTCTATTGTTAAGAATGAGACTTATTCCTTGGTTCCACTCTCAACGACTCAAAACACTGTGAGCTGTAGATGGATTTTTACTATTAAATATAATCCTGATGGGTCTGTACGCAGATATAAGGCGCGTCTTGTTGCTCGTGGTTATACTCAGATTCCTGGAGTTGACTATACTGAAACCTTCAGCCCAGTAATTAAGTCAACGACCATACGACTGGTTCTCGACATTGCTGTCAGTAGATCATGGCCGATCAAACAACTTGATGTGAACAATGCGTTTCTTCAGGAAAGACTTACTGAAGAAGTCTACACCACACAACCTCCTGGTTTCATCGATGCCGATCATCCTCATCATGTGTGTCGATTACACAAAGCACTGTATGGTCTGAAGCAAGCGCCTCGCGCATGGCTAGAGTTCGTTCATGATCAATTAAACACCATGATGCATCCAAAGCCAAAAAAAAATCTTTCATTTATGTGCAATAATCAACAAACACATACCTTTGTGCAGTCTGATACAGGTTCGGGTTCGAACAAGAGCTCTTATTCCATTGGGACTGGTATTCGGATTGTGAATAAGGATCTGAGCTTGTTTGGAGATCCGGTGGAGTCAGCCATTGGAAAATCTAGCGAAAACGAGCCGTTGAAGAAATTGTTTTGTAGGTGAAGTTACGATACAACACTTTCGATTTAAACAAAACGATAAGAGTTTCACTGAAAAATTTTAGTTCTAAAAAGTAAAGTAATAATGGGGGTGTTCTTAGTGTTTTCTTTTTCCTATAAACCTATGAAGGTAACTGATACATCTTTGATTTAACCGCGCATTTAGTATGTTTCATATAAAAGAACTAGCTATCTTTTCTCAGACACACGAATCCCATTTACATGATATACTTTTTGTGGATTCATTAATATCAATACTTTAGCATGGCACATATCTTTTTTTTTATTTGATAAGAAATGACATGCCACATATCTACTTAGCACAAAAAAAAGATTTTAGAATCTTATTCTTTTTCGAAGATACAAGCACGGAAAGTAAAGAAACTACGCCATATTACCTCAACATCTTTTAAACCCGACGTAATATGTCAAGAGAAGGAAGAATCGCCAACAGATTGGACTATAGAATACATGAGCTCAGACATCTTTGGTGTTGCGTATCAACACGTACGTAGTCTTTGGTACACAAAACAAGAGCAAGGATAAACAAAAGTGTACACAACACTTGTGACTAGCTTCCAAGACTCTAGATAAAGAATCTAAGACCTATAACAAACAAAAACAAAAACAGAAATAATTGGGATGACATCAAGACAAGTTTGCCTGTTTTGCTCTGAAGCTAAATAACTGGATAACATGTACGACAAGTTGCCTGCTATGCTCTGAAGCTCCGACTTATCATTTTAGATAACCACAAAACAAAAGAAATAAACACCTTGAGTTAATCATGCTATTTTATCATCAGATACAACTGGTCAACTTTAGTTTTTGTTTGTGTAGATAATTTTATAAGCTTGATTAGTTGACATCTATACCAAATGAATAGTGAAAGCCGAGTAGCTAAATGATTGAGTAATGAGAACTTTTGATTTGAATAAAATAACAATTAATTCTAACGCATTGTTTTATCTTATATAGCAAACTCACAATAAAAACCTAAAAATGTAACGTAAGAAAAAAAAACAGATAATCACGTTGTGAAAACGTGAAGAAGTTGTATGGATACTATTGTATTTCGAAATAATATGTATACAACACACGAGACGAACAAATAGATATCATACACAGACAAAACCCAACCTAATTGGGTTATTATTTTTATGTTGTCGTGGATCTGTAGCGGCTTTGCTGCTTCAGGGTTTGCTCTTACTTACATTAGAGTTTTTATCCAAGCAAAGGTTCATCTTTCTTTTCTTAAGTGAACAACCATAGCTAATCCAAGAGGATGTGTTTCAGAAAACAAAACAAAAAGATAATCCAAGAGGATAAGAGATTTACTTTTGTTAGATACCCTCAAAACATCTCAGAATTTATAGTGGCTAGCTTCGATTTCATCTTTCTCTATTTCTCTATGTGTGTGTGTTTGTTTTGTGTTCGTAGATAATGTGAATTTGTACAATGGCTGCACCTTAAAACTACCTTTTTCTGCATAGGTTCTAGGTCTAAATTTTTAGTATATATATGAACTGCTAATCACCAGGTCAAGTGACCTTATATCACTCTCTGGATTTCACTTTAAAATGGCTAGTGAGTTGTGGGGTTTGATCTGGCAGTTAGGAACTCTATAACTGCCAGATATGTAATAAATATCGAATGTATTTTTATTGTTGTACAATAAAGTGATTTCTTTTCTTTCAATGGGAATCACATTCGAAAAGATTAAAAATGTTCATATATTGTCTCACCAAGTATATTGATAGATTTGTATTTAGAGTCGGTCCTGAGCATAGAAAAGAATGAAACTTTCACCTAAATATTAGTGATTGATATGTATCCATACAACTAGTCTAAACTTGAAGACTAAAAACTTCAAAAAAATATGTATATGTCATTCTGCCTTTGATTAAGTTAAATATATGTATTGATCATCTAGTAATTGTTTCAAGTCCAAGGAATCCCACGGTTGGCATGTCTCTCGTATATATATTTAGAGGCTTTGTTCGATCAACTTTGTAAGTCAAATTGTATCAGTTCAACTTATTCGTCCACTTGCATATAGTACAAATATCCATTAGATATAAGGCGTGAAACGTTCCACACAAACCGAGAACAAAAAGGCAACGAAACATAGCTGATTCGTATCCGACTGTGACTTCATGTATTGTTTCTTCAACACAGTTTTTGGTCTTTCTTTGGTAAAACAATAGAGCCTTTCGCGTCATTTGATTGACAATGGAAAGTTCTCCGAAATTTTATCCTCCTGATTATTATTTTATTTCATTTACTTACATGAGCTAACAATATGCATTTTTTTTCTATTTTATCACCTTTACCAACCTTTGAATAGTGGTTTACTTTTCTTTTTGAAGTTTTTACTCTTCAAATTCAGATATTAAAAAGAACTAGTTTTGACAAACATCAACATCAATATATATAGTGCGAGCTATTAAGGTATTTGCATTGGAAATCTCTCAAGTTGAATTTTTCAAAATGTAAACACAACTTATATTATTCGATCAAAGATTTAATGTCAATAATTTTCATTTGAGATATTTAACATAAGTGTTTAAAAGTTTTTGAGAATTCTCTGACTGATTATTATGAGTTGTGGGAGATAAAAGTTGAAAAACCCATTAATAGTATAAGTATTTGTTTATGGACTTATGTATTATTCTCATTTGAAATGATTGGAGTTTATATTAGTGCGGGTTGTTATTTTTCAATTGGAACGGAAAAATGATGATTGGAGATGGAGGAGCACAAGTTGTTACCTCCTTTTTGTTGTTATCTAATATCACGTTGTGGTGTGGTTAGACCAACGTTATCGCTGGGACAATTTTGGGTCCTGCAAATACAAAAAGCAAAGGACGTGAACACACAACAAGGATAAAGGAGCAAAGACGAGGGATTACGTTTCTTAAATAAAGACTTTTTACTCTTGTCCCTCTCAGTTCTGATGATCAGTGGTCCCCTCCCTCACCCAAAGACGATACAAAGACGGTGCGATAATGTTGGTCTTAGGAGGCACACGACTTTGTCCACTGACGCGTAGAAACCAAACCAAGAGTCATATTTTCAGTGAAGTTTACAAGTCAGATCTCAATGAGTGGACGTGTTTATTTTTTTTCTTAAAAAATGGACAATACTCAAAATAAATAAATATAGTAACGAAGTGAACCAACTGGAGTCGGAACTCGAATATCCTAGTCGTTTTTCTTCTGAATATCCTAGCCGTGTTAAACACACAATAAATCTCATTTTGAGTGTTACTTACCGTGTCAAGACTCTTTAAAATTGAATTCCGTCGTTGGTAACTAATTGCTTGCATGTTTATAGCTTAATATTAATTTAATTTGCGAAAATAACATTGAAAACTAATTCAATCAGATAAACTATACGTAACCCGACCATATACATTACGTTTTTAATAGTTACTTGTAAGGTAGAGTTGAAAAAGAAAGGAATAAAGAAAAGTAAATAGAAATAAAATTCAACATCGACGACTGACTACGTATGTACATCTTCGGACATATCTATCTAATCTATTAGTCAACTGCACATGACAAATCTATTAGTAACACATGTTACTTATTGACTCAATGGTGGGTCGGATTATGCCTCGTGTTCGCAGGCCCTGAAATCAACCTCCGACAAAGTCTTGTTGACTTTAACAATGCTGTAATAAAATTGTAGTTCCCTAGCTAAAGCCAATAACGAACATCCACGTGGCAGAATCACATAGTAGTCTGTTCTCCTCCACGCTCGATATCTGACTCGGGCATCGGGATATGGCATCTCGACGACGGCGATAGAGGCGAAGCTCCGGCAATGGGGGAGGAAGCGTTTCTCCGATCTCTACTCAACATCCTAGTGAAAGACAACATCCGACTCATGGGTGACCTAAATGGCGAGTTTTGAGTCGAACCGTGTTCAATCTCGCTGAAGTTCCTCATTGGCACCTCAATCGCCGCCGGTTTTCCCGCCAAATCTCGCGGTTCATCCCTCAATCCAGAACTCGAACCCGGTTCAGTTTCAGAAACCGGTTCAGGAGAAATCGTGATCACCACTTGCTCCTCCTCCTCCGTCGTAGCGAGGGTTTCACTTCCGGCGTGAGGCTCGACGAGAGAGCGGCAAAGAGGACAGGTGGAGTGAGAATGAAACCACATGTCAATGCAGTCAACGTGAAAAGAGTGTTTACAACCGGGTAAAACCCGACCAGACTCGGTTTCTTCGAACTCCGAAAGACAGACGGCGCACTCGATCGGATCCTTATGCGTGGCGTCGGAGAAAGTGAAAACGGGGAGAGATTTTATGACGGCAGGGTCGAGACCGCGTGTGGCGATTACGGCGGTGGAAGGGTCGGCGGCGGTGAAGAAAACCATTGTAGCGCGGCGGTTACGGCGGCGGATGTGGCGTCTGCGAGCGCGGAGGAGATACCAGCGAGCGTAGAGATGGAGGAAGACCATTAAAATGACGACGAAGAAGAGGACTGCTATGGCACTTATCATGATTTTGCTGCTCATGGCGTAGGTTGGAGAAGGAGAGTTGTTTTCTTTGGGCGTGCCCATGGCCATTGGATCCTGGTCGTTGAAGTTCATCATTATGGTTGGAGACTGAGAGATTCAGAGAGAACGGGAGAGCGAGAGAGAGACAAAGCGAGTCAATTGGTGAAGAAAGTTTGTGTGTTTTAAAGAGTAAGTAGCGAGAGACGTGAGAAAGTGCTACGTAGTTTACTTGTTGGAATTTTCTAAGACGACGCCAAAGTTTTTTTGACGCGTGAATGTTATTGTTGACCATTCTGCTCCTTACTCTTCTTTATCTTTTCTCTTTTGCTGTAGTAGTTACTCTGCTCTTTGACTCAGTAAGCCCTTATTCAACATTTTCATCACTAAAGCCCCTGACTATACTAGTTTTGTAAGTCACTGGCTCAACAACTTTTTGACGAATCTTTACAGGTCCTATACATTCATGCAGGCTTCATTCGTTTGGAGAAAAGGCTACAAAATATATCAAAAACAATCTTCCACATTACCAGATAGCCACACACATCCCTTGAACAATGATAGTATATTAACAATACTATCTAGCAGAACGCCGTACGTAACGCTGTACGTCCAAGTATCGGGAGACGCACCATGAGAACCCATAATGATCGAAAACTACTTGTGAAACATTAGCCTTAAAGCATAAAATCAGAAGTATCTGCTACTTTTTATAGCAAGTAATTTTCTTTTGTGTTAATGATCGTTTAGAGCAATTCCAACCATGATATAAAGATGAGATTCCAAAATAACTAGATACTAAAGATTAGTAAAAAAAGTGAACGAATTTCTCAAAATTTGAAATATCCATCTAATAGTTCTCTTTTATTTTTGACAATTTTATCCTCATATCACACTACAAGAAAACATTGATATTCTGAGGGAAATTCCGAGGGAAAATGATTTCCTCGGAA
>OVBX01001717.1:0-24017 GCA_900406325.1 Erucastrum elatum | reverse complement strand
TATATATATATATATGCTCATATATATATATATATATATATGTGTGTGTGTTTATTGGAGACCGGTAGAAAATCATTTGTAATAATACTTGATAACATCATAAAACTTCTTAATGAAGTTTCATGATGTTCAAAAAAAATAATAATAATAATAATAATACTTGAAAACAAAAATTTGACCTCTATGAAAGTCGACCGACCAGCAAAAGAAAAAAAAAGACTTGTTGGGATAAAAAAAAATGTAACTGAAAAGCTCATGGATTTTTAAATGATTAATTAATTAGAGTTCTACTATATAAAAATGTAATATATATATATATATATGTTAAATTATATAAATAAATATGTTACATTATATAAAGAAATATGTTCTTAAAAATGATTAATGGAGTTACATCGATAATAACGTAGCATAATTATTTTTATATGTATATGTTACATTTTTATTGGAAATATTATTATTTTTAAAATAAAAATAGTTTAACTGTAATTTATTTTTATAAAATATAAATTTATTTTTTGAAAATAAGCAAAATCTTTTAATAATAATATATAGTAGATCATTCTTCTAAATGTTTTAAAAAATAATTTTTATATAATTACTAGTTGGATAATAAGTAGTATAATGCTTTTTAAATGTTTTGTTTTTCTTTTTTTTCCGTGAATGTACGTAATATACATATTTTCAATAATTGATTTTTAATCGGTTTGGAAATGTTAAGAGCATCCGCATCAAGGGATGCAGAGAGAATGTCACACAAATCCCAAAAAATAATATATTAATTTGTTTTCTATGAATCTGTGTCGTGTGAGTTCACTGGAATAAATCCATATCAACATTATTCGCGTATCTCAATAACACGTGGCGGTCCACAATTGATTGATTGATTATTTTAAAAAAAAAAATCAAATGAGAAAAAAAATTTATAAAATTGGAAATTGGAGAATGGAAAGTTCACTGATGCGCATGCTCTAATGCGTGCAGGTACGACTAATTAATGTCGTAATAAGTAGATGGCATTAAAAAAAAGTTATATTGATCATCTGCTAATTTTATTGAACAATAACATAATCATTACACAGACAGAACAAATGAGAGATTTCTCTGGAAACAAAACTGGATAAAAACATAATTTCCTCAGAACTAAGTCCTAACAAGAAACATAAGATTACAAAGACCAAAAGGAAAAAACCAACAATATAAATAAGTAGAAGAACTTCGGAGAGAATGACCCAAATCGTAACACGCAGCTCCAAGGTAAAAGAAGCAGTGAGAAATCGATCGAGAGTGGATCCCATGTTTTCCCTAAAGCAGAAAAAAATTGTTAAGGTTCTAGAATGTACTAGAACCGAACCGTATCTTGTTGTGGTTATATTATACGTTAGTAGATAAGTTCGTATGATTGTAGATAAGTCCAAATAGATGTGTGAGGATCTCGGTGTCGATGTATATATATGAAAGATGTAACCTAACGTGAATAACAAGTATTCTTCAAGTCATTCTCTTGTCTTTCATGGTATCAGAGCCATCAGAAAATTAATCTGATTTTTTTGGTGGTTGACGAGAGAAGAAGAAAACATGAGTGGTAAAGAGCTTGTGACTTCGTCGAGCGTGAGTGAAGAACGGAGGTCTCCGTATTATCTTGCGCCTTCGGACAATCCAGGGATTACGATCTCGCCGGTGGTCCTCACAGGAGAGAACTATGCCGAGTGGGCATCTGAACTCGAGAACGCCTTGCGTGCCAAGCGTAAATTCGGGTTTGTGGACGGGAGCTTGAAGCTTCCAAGTGAAACAGAGAAGCCGGTGGAGGCTGAGATGTGGAGAACGGCTAACTCCATGATTGTGGGTTGGATTAGAGCTTCAATCTCTCCAACGATACGATCCACGGTGCCGTTTTCACCTGACGCCTGCAAGATGTGGTTGGAGCTGAAGAAGCGTTTCTCGGTTGGGAGTGCTGTACGTGTGCATCAGCTCAAGGCTGAGCTTGCGTCATGTAAACAGGATGGATCCAGTGTTCTGGATTATTTTGGTCGACTATCTCAGAAGTGGGAGGAGCTGTTGAATTGCAAGCCGATTCCTACTTGTAAGTGTGATGCTGCTGAGATATATGCCAAGGATTATGAGGAGGAAAAGGTTCATCAGTTCCTCATGGGGCTAGATGAAGCGAGGTTCAGCAATGTTTGCACCAACATTATTGGATTGGAAGTGCTTCCGGATCTCAACTCAGTGTATCAACGAGTGGTTAGAGAAGAGAAGAGACTCGGAGGAACACGTCTGGAACCAAAAGAAGCACCAGTGGGCTTTACGGCGAAGACGATGCAGGAAGAGGGAGTTTCAGTAGCAGTTGCTCGAGGTCGGAACTTTGTTCTATGTGGGAACTGTGGTCGTACTGGTCATGAGAAGAAGGAGTGTTGGCAACTTATCGGGTTTCCTGAGTGGTTTACTGAGAGGAACCAGACGAATGGAAGAGGTGGAAGAGGCAGAGGGCGAGGGAGAACGAACTCGAACTCGTCGAGAGCGAATGCAGTGCAAACACCAGGTGCTTCTTCGTCTGGACCTCAGGGCTTACCAATTCCGCAGCTGAGTGCAGAGCAGTGGGCTTCACTTGCGTCCCTGATTGAGCAACAGAAGCCTACACCCATTCCAGATAGGTTGAACGGTACGGTGCAAACTTGTGAAGTTATCATTGACACCGGAGCATCCCATCACATGACTGGTGACTTGTTGTTACTGAGTGATGTCCGGAGTATCATACCGTGCCCAGTAAGCTTTGCTGATGGGAGTCATGTGATGGCTACCAAGAGTGGTAGTCTGCGGTTGTCAATGAAACTGATTTTGGAAAACGTTCTCTTTGTTCCAAATTTGAATTGTACCCTGTTATCTGTTGCGAAGTTACTTCGACAGACTGGTTGTTTGGCTGTTTTTACAGATACTTTGTGTCTTTTGCAGGACCGTTTTACGAGGACTCTGATTGGAGCCGGTGAAGCTAAAGATGGTGTTTATGTTTATCGGGATGTCACAGTGACGAGAGGACTCAGAGTTAAAGCTTCAGAGGATCAGACTTTGTGGCATCGTCGTCTTGGACATCCTGCTTATGGTGTTTTGAGTTTTTTACCTTTTGTTTCTGGTGTTAAAGATGTTCCAAATAAGTTTGGTGGTTGTGAGATTTGTTTTCAATCTAAACAAACAAGAGAAGTGTTTTCTGAAAGTCTTAATAAAAGTTCATCTTCTTTCGAGTTAATACATGTGGATCTTTGGGGGCCTTATAGAATACCATCTTCATGCGGAGCTGTCTACTTCCTTACAATAGTAGATGACTTCTCTAGGGCTGTTTGGATTCATCTCCTGTTGGAGAAAAGTGAAGTAAGGAAGGTCTTGCCGAACTTCATAGCACTTGCAGCTCGACAGTTTGGTAAGGAAGTTAAGATCGTGAGGAGTGATAACGGTATTGAGTTCATGTGTCTATCTACGTACTTTGCAAAAGCAGGGATAGTGCATCAGACATCTTGTGTGGCGACTCCTCAACAAAATGGTCGCGTCAAAAGGAAGCATCGTCACATTTTGAATGTTGCTAGATCGATCTTGTTTCAAGCTAATCTTCCTGTTAAGTTTTGGGGAGAGAGTGTTTTGACGGCTGCACACCTCATTAATAGGACGCCAACAAAGCTACTGAAAGGTAAAACTCCTTACGAGTGCTTGTACGGGAACGCTCCTATATATAGTGATATCAAGACATTTGGGTGTTTGAGTTTTGCGCATAAGACACGACGAGACAAGGATAAGTTTGGTGCTCGTGGTGTGAGGTGTATATTTGTGGGGTATCCGTTTGCAAAGAAAGGATGGAAGTTATATGATATAGACAGAAAAGAGTTCTTTGTCTCCAGAGATGTAGTGTTCGATGAGGAAGTATTTCCATACGTTGATAAGACTCAACAAGCTCAGGTTCCGCGTATACCTCAAATGAAGCGTGAGCTTTATGAAGAAGATGAGGAGTGTGACTTGTTACCAGACAAGGAGAGTAGTATCGGCGTGGTTCGTCAGGAAGTAGAGAATGCTGAGCAGAGTGCGTCTGGTATTTCTGCAGAAACAGGAGATGGTGGAGTTGAGAAACAGAGTACTCAGGGGGAGATTAGTGAAGAACCTCTAGGTCGTGGACATAGGAAACAGATTCCATCAGTTAAGCTCAGAGATTATGTCACTTACAATGCGCAGGTGTGTCCTGATAAACATAACACTATCACCGGTCTACAATCAGAGGCCTCTACGAATCGGTCAGGTAAGAAACAATCTATGTATCCCATTACGGAATTTGTAACTGATGCTTTCTTCTCAGACCACCACCAAGCTTTCCTTGCAGCTGTTAGTGCGGGTGTGATTCCGAAAAACTATAAGGAGGCATTTCGTGATGAGAGATGGAACAAGGCAGTGAAAGGAGAAGTAACTGCACTTGAGATCAGTAGGACATGGGATGTAGTTGATTTGCCAAAAGGGAAGAAAGCTATAGGATGCAAATGAGTGTTTACTATAAAATATAACGCAGATGGGACGATAGAGAGGTACAAAGCAAGACTAGTATGTTGTGGTAATCACCAAGTTGAAGGAGAGGACTATGAAGAGACCTTCGCGCCAGTAGCCAAGATGGATACTGTGCGTACTCTTCTTGCAGTTCCTGCTGCGAAAAACTGGGAGGTGCACCAGATGGACGTTCACAACGCCTTCTTACATGGAGATCTGGAGGAGGAAGTGTACATGAGATTGCCACCAGGATTTCAATCTGATGATCCTAACAAAGTTTGTAAGCTAAGGAAGTCTCTGTATGGTTTAAAACAAGTGCCTAGATGTTGGTTTGAGAAGTTGTCAAAGGCGTTGGAGAAGCTTGGGTTTGTGCAGCCTTATGAAGATTACTCATTGTTCTATTATATCAAAGGAGAGAAGAGTATACGGGTCTTAATCTATGTGGATGACCTGATTGTAGCTGGGAATGACTTAGAGCTGATAAAGAAATTCAAGAAGAAGTTGAGTGAGATTTTTCACATGAAAGATCTTGGTAAGGCGAAATATTTTCTGGGTATAGAAATAGCAAGAGGACCGTTGGGGATGTTTCTATCTTAGAGAAAATATGCTTTGGATATTATTAATGAAGTTGGTATGTTGGAGAGCAAGCCGGTGGCTACACCTATGGAAGCAAATCATCAGCTGTTGAGGAATAATAGTCCTCTGTGTAAAGATCCAGCAAGGTTTCGGAGAGTTGTCGGACGCCTTGTTTACTTAACTATAACCAGACCAGACTTGAATTACTCGGTCCATGTGCTGTCGCAGGTTATGCATGGACCGAGGGAGGCTCATTGGGATGCTGCAATGAGGGTAATCAGGTATCTTAAGGGAGCTCCAGGACAGGGTATAATGTTGAAATCAGACAGTGACTTGCGTATACGAACCTGGTGTGACTCAGATTGGGCAGGTTGTCCGCGTACTAGACGGTCATTTTCGGCTTACATGGTGTTATTAGGGAGCTCACCTATAGCCTGGAAGACAAAGAAGCAGGACACAGTCTCACATTCTTCAGCGGAGGCCGAGTATAGGGCCATGGCGGATGCGTTGAAAGAGCTTCTATGGATGAAGAGGCTGCTTGTTGATATGGGAGTAAAACATGATGGTCCAATGGATTTGTTTTGTGACAGCAAGTCTGCTATCTATATTGCAGCAAATCCGGTGTTCCATGAGCGTACCAAGCATGTTGAGAAGGATTGTCACAGTGTGAGAGATGGAGTGAAAGCCAAGATTATTGCTACACAACATGTACGGACGAATGAGCAGCTGGCTGATATATTGACAAAGGCCTTGGGGACGCCTGCGTTTCGTTACTTACTGTCCAAGTTTGGTGTGTGTGATCTACACTCTCCAACTTGAGGGGGAGTGTTAAGGTTCTAGAATGTACTAGAACCGAACCGTATCTTGTTGTGGTTATATTATACGTTAGTAGATAAGTTCGTATGATTGTAGATAAGTCCAAATAGATGTGTGAGGATCTCGGTGTCGATGTATATATATGAAAGATGTAACCTAACGTGAATAACAAGTATTCTTCAAGTCATTCTCTTGTCTTTCAAAAATGATGGCATGCAAACAAAATCAAGGGAGTTGGCAAAACATATCAATCAAGAAAACTAGATCAAAGACGAATTCAAGGTATTGGAGGTCAAAACCTCTCCGCTGAGCCATCAAAACTAGTTTAGTTACGGTGAGCTTGGCGGCATTGCTAAGGGTTATCGCAGAAGAGGAGGTTGCGGCTTCTTAGCAATTGAAGAAAGCGTTTTGACTATTAAAATCTTTTAAGAACTGAATGTAAAAAATGAATAGTGTTACTGTTAACTATATATTTGGATTATTACTGCTATTTATTTCTCTATATTTAATGGAAATATAGTATATTATTAAGTAATATTTTACTTTATGAATAACATTTTTAAATAATATCATTGTATTTTTAAATAGTATCATTGGATATGCTTTAAATAGTTGTTTGATCGGTTTGCTCTTCTTTTTTTTTTTTGAGAAATTGATCGGTTTGCTCTTGAATAAACGATAATTTCATCTATTTAATAACATTATATAATTTATCATATATGGTTACTTTATAGTTTTTGTTGGATATCAAATCAACTAACCCTTTACAAAATGTATGTTTGCTTAAATTTTTTTTTAACATATCATATGTAGAAAATGATATATATATATATATATATATATATATATAAGAAGAAAAATTGAAATTTTATTGAAAGAGTCAAAATTATATGATAAAAAGTAATAATTAAAATTAAAAATATGTAAAAAAGAATCAAATTGGTATTAGATCAGTATATAGAAAAGTTATATTCTTTTTTTTCTCTAATTATATACTTCTTCCATTCTACGAAAGAATAATTTTGATATACTTCACGCAAATTGAAATTTTGCAAAATATACTAATATGCCTTTATGTAATGTATGTTTAGTTATATATGAGTCATTTAATCTTTTATATTAAAACAAAAGTCACAATCTTGATTTATGTGTGTTTTTTTTAAAATAGACTCAATGAACTATCCTTAGGAATCAGTTAATATCATTTATCATTAATAATAATATAACTTATATATAACATAAATGATATAATTTTGTTTCCTAATAAACCGGAAACATAACCACAATATCTTTTGATATTTTTTCATTTCAATATATATTCGAAAAATCTGTTTAAAAATATTTTAAAAAGATCTTAATTTTCAAAACTTATATGTAAATATTTTCACTAATTTTGTAATTAGTTTTGAAATATAATTATACATTAATATATTAATTTATCATTTATAAAATGAAATATAAATATTCTATTATATTTTTATCTATTATATAATCACAATCAATCATATTAAAATTTATTATGTTAATCTAAATATTTTAAAAAATATCATAATTTTCACCAATTTTGTAATTAGAATTGAACTATATATTATTATTCATTAATAGGTATACATTTATTGTTTACAACCCATCACATATTAATTTGTTTAATAACTAAAAGTAGATACAATAAGATAAATATATAATAAGACACAAAAAATACATGTGACGGTTTTAAACAATTGATTATTTACAACATGTAAACTATAAGTTATTATATTTGAAATAGTTATAAAACATTAAAATTGAAAATGTATACCATTAGTAATTTAAAATATATATATATATATATATATAATTGAAAATAATATATGCATATATATATAATTGAAAATAACACCCGCACGGCTATGCGGATTGAGATCTAGTTAGTCATTAAAAATGCCAAAGACACATTTATCACATAAAGTCAATTTGGAAATGTAGAATTATATTTTTTGGAAAAAAAAGTAAACTTAAAGTCTTTTTAAACATTTTTTCTATATACTTACTAATTTTTAATTCATTTTGACTTTTTTAAAATCATTTTCAGTAGATTTAAATTATCTCTAATGCAAAATTTGGTTTTTCCTTCTTAGATATAGTAACTCTATAATGACGTTAAGTTTAGTTCAACTATTTTCGGATTGAAAAATTGAATAACAAAAAAAATACTCTATTTATGAAATAAATCTATGTTTAATCTTTTATAGAGTGTGAAATAAAATAGAATTAGAATATTAGTTACTCCAAAATATAGTTTGGAGTAATTTACGTGGGTTATTATTACTTATTAGTGATTGCTCAACACAATTACAATTATTTCTACAATAATAAAATCAAAACAATGATACTTTATTAAAAAAATATAAAGTTACAGCCCAGTTTTTTTAAAAAGAAATATGTTTCAGTTTTTTATAACTTTATGTTTAATGCTTCTAAAACTTAAATTACAAAATCTACGGCTTAAATTTGAAAAAAAAAAAAAATTAAAGCTATAACTGCTACCATTTAACCCCTTTGGAACTAAGTGGAGATACTCTAATTATGTCACACATGACCAATAAAGTAATAAAATTGGTTAAATACTAGTACATGAAATATGAACTGAAAGAAGCTTTGTTTGTCCGCCCTTCGTCTCAGCTTCAACTTCTAGAAGCCACTCTCATTGATTGCAACGTCTGCATTCTCCTGCGCAATTAAATGAATGGTCTCAGTCAATCCCAAGAGAATCTTCAACCCTTCTTTTTACAAAGCTTTCGGTCAAATCACATCACCTAGCTCTTCTTATATAACTTGTAAAAAAATTCTTCAAACAAAACTCTATTGATATCGCTTCCATCTTCTCTGCTCAATACATTTCTTCACCACCACCATTCCCTAGGTATCTTTTTATCTCTCTCTCGAGAAAGATCGGTGCTTTATTAGTATTACAGAGATCGTTCTGGTCGGCCTGGACACATGTCTTGATCAGTACCTCTTTTTTATGTTCGTCTGATGTTGTGGGGATCGTTTGAAACAATAATTTCAAAGTTTTTAATGTGTACATTGGAAAACGAAAGTTACCATCTTTTTATTTTCTTGAAGAGATAAAGCATAGAGGAGGATCCAAATATCCAGTGGAGTTGTTGTTGTATGATGTGTAACCATTTTAATATTTGAAATTTGAGGTCTAAAAGTTTTGACCTTTTTTGCATACCATGGATTGACTTTATTCAACCCACCAACAACAAAAAAAAAGTTAAAAATATTATTTGGTTTGTTACCGAGTTTTGGTTCCTTTGATGTTTGATAAGCCTTCTTCTTCTGGTTTATTGCAGTTAGTTGTTGCATCTGATTGAAATCTGTACATAAAGACATGTATGCAAATAGGAAAAATCACCCGTCTTGCAAATACTCTGCAAACCCTTTCCATGAATGTGCTTCAGATTGTTTAGAGAAGATTGCTCAAGGACGTGGAAAGAAGCAATGTAAACCCTTTGTAACTTTCTTTCTTCTTAGGGACTTGATGTCATGTCTTCTTTACTGATTGGTTCTTGAACTGTTTATTACAGCTGCAACGAACTTTAGTCTCCCGGGGAGTTTTGGTAAGAAAAAAGTGGGATCACAGCCACCACCTTCACCTCTCAACACAAGGCCATATCAGAACAGTAACGCAAATTCGCCAAGGGTTCATCAGTCAAGACCTTCACCAGTAGCTGTGACGCAGAGGACAATGGTTACAGAAACCAACTTATCTTTCCCTTCTCTATCGCCTGATGAAGTCTCTGCTAACCTCATCAAGCCAGAGAAGCCCTCGCAGATGATTCCATCCCCAAACAACATGGTATGTCTCACTTATCACAAGGATGTTGGTGTTTCAAAGATTTATTAGAGACCCATATAGCCTTAGGTTACTAGGTCTGAATAGTAACATAGGATGAATCTTGCAAATAAAGTGTTATCTAAACATGTTCTGTTGTATCTCAATATTGTTGTGAGATAGGATAAATCTTGCAAATAGAGAATGTCATTTTAACAGGTTCTGTTTTGTTTTAATATTGTTGAAACATAGGATGAATCTTGCAGGTAAAGAATGTCATTTTAACATGTTCTGTTTTTTTATATAATATTCTTGGTCAGGCTGATCGTAGCAAAACAGTATCACCAAGACCTCGAGAGCATGAACACAACGGTAAGAATGACACAGCCAGTGAGATTAGTGAATTCATCGTTGTAAGCCCTCCAAGGTCTTACACCAACAATGATGATGCTGATGAGAACGGAGTAGAGCTAGACCTTGAATCAGTAATGTCGGACTCGTGTGTTTCGGTTGGAAAGTACCGTGTGAACTCTAGTGTCTCCACAATCCTAAGGTCAATCATAGAAAAACACGGAGACATAGCTGTAAACTGCAAGCTAGAATCAGAATCCATGAGGTCTAGATACCTAGAGTGCTTATGCTCATTGATGCAAGAACTTGGGTCAACCCCGGTTGCGCAGTTAACAGAACTAAAAGTGAAAGAGATGCTTGCTGTTATTAAGGACTTGGAGTCTGTGAACATGAACGTTGGCTGGCTAAGTTGTGTTCTTGAGGAGTTTGTTCGGTTTCAAGAAAAGGCAGACTCAGAGAGAAAGAGACAGGAAGGATCAGTGAGGTCTAAGAAACAAGAGCTGGAGAATCATGAAACAGAATTGGGCAGGATAGAGGAGGAAGTAAGGGAAGCGAGGATGAAGGTGGAGGAGATGAAGGCGGAGCTGGCTGAGCTTGAGAGAGAGAGGTCGAGAATGGAAGAGATGGGAGTTAAGGTTGAGAAATTTAAAGGGATGTCGTTTCTTGACGAGCTTCTTTGATGTTAATATGAGTAATTAAACATAATACATACATACATCAAAAGTGCAATGTTTAGTTTTATTTAAGTTTAGTAATGTTTTTAAATCTTAACCAGTCCTCAGTCTTCATACTTATTAGTTATTAACCTCGCTTGTCTCTCCACTCTTACATAACTTTTCAAGAAGCAAATCTAAATTCTTCCAAGATGAACCAGTCTCTTGGATCAGCGCTGCTTTTGCCATTTTTGAGTATTCTTTTACATTCTTTCTTGCTGTTTTCCCCGTTTCTCCTTCCATTAGTTCTTGAACCTGTAAAATAAAAGCATTGACATAAAAACGTAAGACATATAATTGTCCTACAAAACAAAACGTGATTAATAAAATAAAATCAAGATAAGTATTTATGTAATCATCATCTAGGTACCTTTTGACTTAGTTCCTCTCTTGTTACGAATCCTTGCACACTACCATATTGGGTTTCAACTCTTACTCCAACCTTTATCTCTTCCACTACCATTTTGGCATTCAGTGGTTGCTCAGCCATCATCGGCCAAGCCAACAACGGGACCCCAACGCATATACTCTCTAGTGCTGAGTTCCATCCACAGTGACTCAAGAAACCTTTGACACTTTCATGTGACAATATCTCCCACTGGTCCACCCAGTCTCTCACTATCATCCCAGTCTCTCTTATTCTATCTTTGAATCCTTCTCCAATAATCTCTTCCACGTCTTTTCTTGTGACCCATAAGAAATTCACCTTGAAAATGATCATACACCATGAAATAAATAATAAATTAGTAATTCAACATATATTTCATATGTTTTCATATCTTACACTTAAAACCTTACTTGAATAGTCACTATTTAAACTAACATAAAATATGATATAGTAAAGTCTCGTGGCTTGTATTGATATAAATACACATCACCATTCATAGACATTGCACATGGCATCAGTTATTTATTTACAGGTTTTATATCTCGCGTCATCTATTGTGATCCACACAAAAAAAGTTAGTGATCCACATAAGAAAGTACCTAATACAATCAAAACACGTCATGTAGTACGATGTTTGTATCAGTCGAGATTTGTTTTTATAAACTTAAGGCCAACTTGCAACCATACTATAAATTAAAGTCACGGAATTCAATCGACAAAAGTCTTACGTCTGCTTAAATTACTAACGCCTAATATACATAATACATGTGTTCTCCAAAGCCACCTTTCAATCAAAAAGCATTTCTATATATTTTTGTAACTGTTGTATTTGGATTGCATCATGGGATCTATAACATGTGTAACGTACCTTGGAATCTTCTAGGCCTAAAGCTAGTTCCTTGAGTTGCTTGTTTGATATCTCTGCCTGTGTTCCAAACGCCACGTACAAGACTGGACGTCCTTCCTCTCCTTTCCGGTCCAACCAATGAATCCAATCCGGTTTAGCACGCTCCGGTTTAGAGAGATCAGTCAAACACAACGGCCCAATGCACCACGACTTTGGTCTTTCAATGGTGTTGTTGAAATCCACGAATGTTGTCTCAAGCTCGTTGAAGCTATTTACTAGAAACCCATGACTTGTAGTTGTCGCCATGATTTGGTCCATGAATAGTTCGGCGGCTGGACCAGATTGAGTATCAAGGTTGAGATCACACCTATTAACCCGAATCCATGGAAAGTCCGGTACAGTGACCGGTTCTGTATACTCGGTGTCTGGTTCGGTAAAGAGTGTGTGTCTGAAAGCAGAGATGGAGACGGCAGAGGCATAAGAGTTTATACCGTAGAAGACCAATCTTGGAATCTTGAACTTAGCTGCAGATTCCGCTGTCCACCAGAGGAATCCATCTGAGACCATGAAGGAAACTTCTGGAAGGTTCTTGAGTGATTCTTCGAAGAATGGTTTGAGAAGCTTCGTGGCGCGCGTGAAGGGCACATAGAGTGACATGGAAGGGAGCTTGTCAGTGCTCTCGACGCCGGGAGGGATGCCGGAGATATTTTCCGGGAAAGGGAGAGAGATGACATTGATCACCGGCGTGTCGGAGAGGAAGTCGGAGACGAAAGGTTGGTTCTTAGGAGTTGTGAAGACAGTGACGGTGAGGGAGGTGGTTGATTGTTTGCGGCGGTGACGGAGGAGGAGACGGGCGAACTGGAGGAGAGGGATTGTGTGGCCTTTTGACATGTAAGGAAAGAGAACCACATGATGTGTTGACACTGCCATTTTGTTCTCTCTTATGTTTCTTTACGTGTGTTCGTCGCATGCTTATATATAGGAAGTGAGTCAAGTGACATGATTGAGTTGAATAAATTATCAGTTACTGATATTGTTTAACGATGTAATATAGAGTTAGAGCATTGATTACAACTAATCTATTTACATGTTAAAGAAAATAAATGTATACGCACATGTGAGATGTGACACAACTTCTATAACCAAGAAGACATGTGCTTCTGGCCAGGCCTAATAATGTGTGTACGAAATATATCGTTACACTTATAGAAAATGTTATATAAAATATTAATTTAAAAATATATATACGAAGTTCAACTATTTTCCTCCAATTCAAAATTGTTAATTCTACATCTCTAACTCTCATGTAACACAATCAAACTTATATGTCGCTGATGGACCAATCACTTGAACATGATTAGTAGGAATTCAGCATGGACACCTCTTAAAAAAGAAAAGAAATGTTCGATATAGTTATAATTATAGAGTTCTTAAAAAATAGATTGATAAATAAGAGTACAACACTTTTAATTTTTATATCATATTTCAAAATTTAAGGTCGATCATCTAAACCATATATATATTAACAGAACTATTAATTTTTAAAATTACATCATTATTTTAAATGCTGCGAGATCATTTGAGATATGATGGGGATTTCTTCGATTGTTGGTGTATTTCAATAACTCACGGAAGCAAAGTATACAAATTCTCTAAAATTCTTCTAGAAACCAATGTTTAGGTCATATGATGCAGTTGTTAAAAAAAAGGTCATATGATGCAATTGACATAGACTAGACATACACGATGAAATCGTATCATTTCGGCCCACTTTTCCATTAAAGCGACAGTGGCCAACTCCTCTTGCCGTGACAATGTTGTTTTCTAGGCAATCCTTCTCCGTAGTTTCTCACTGCTCATTTTCTTTTTAAATAATTGTTCCTTCTCTTTTTCGCTTTTAATCTTTCGTTGGACAACTTTCCCTTCACATCAATAATTTCTAGATAATCACTTCTTTTCTAGAAGCTTACTTTCTGTGTGTCATGAACATGTTGGCTCGTTTCGTCGACATAAAATACTAACGTTACTTTTTTTTTTTGAACTTTAAAGGGTTAAACCCGGGTCAATGATGACACAGACCTAACCCCCGGGTGAAGGTACAGCCCACGGATAGACCCTTTCCTGGGCATTCAAATGAGCCGAAAGCAATACTAACGTTACTTCACTAGTCAAAGACTTAATTTGGCTAAAAAGCCATGAGTGCTAAATTCCTAAATTTCCACCGCTTTGTGGAATTGATTTTGAATGCAGAACAACGACACAACCTCCACAGTATCCAACGAAAATTCTAAAGATCGGTTGAAATGGGAAGGTGCATAAATACATAAGTCAAATCATTTACAGTTAGGGTTTAGGTTGATTTAAATATTTGGGTTTTGGCATTTCTTGTGGAGAAAAAGAGATGATGTATAGACAAATTGAGATGTGTATGATGATTATAAGAAGATTAATAATCTTCAAACCATAATGTCGATAAACTGAGATGTGTATCTATATTATTAAAGTTTAAGTATCTTTTAGTTTTGTTTGGAAATAAAAATAATAGAATAAATGAGATATGTTTGAAAAAATGGATAGTACAGATATGTACTTTCTTTTATTTACACATTTAGTCATTGTATTTTCAATAAATTAATAACAAATGAAAATTGTTTAGAAATTAATACTTCTTTCTATTTACATATTTAGCCATTATTTTACAATAAATTAAATAACCTCCTTTCTATATTTCTTTTTATTTAATTACAGTATGTCACTATATTTACAATTCTTTTTATTTACAATTCTTTATGGTGAAAATAAAAAACACAAACTAAGATATAAATAGTATATTAAATAAAAAAATTAAAACAATATTATTACATTATTTTAGTTTAGTCAAATATAAAAATTTCAAGAGTTCAATTTTTTTTAAAAAAAAATATCATAAAATTACTAATAATTCATACACAACTAATGCAAAAACATAATAAATTTTAAACATGGATTAAAGTATGTCAAGAAGAAAAAAATGATGGCTTATGTTATTAAAAAAATTGGTAATCCATTATATTATAAAAACTATCTATTTGGAGCAGTTTTAAAATATACAAAAATTGACTAATCTAATTACCTAAAAACAATTTTCTGTCTAAAATAATCATAAAATAAGACTTAAATTTTATATACATATTTAAAATCAAAATAGCAATTTAAAGTTGATTTATATCAAAAATTGATTAAAATATGCATATATTCAAACATTTATTTTTACTAAAATATTTTCCGATAACCATTATTAAAAATGTTTTCAATATATATAACCATTATTAAAAATATTTTCCAATAAACATTATTAAAAATCAGTGTAAAATAAGTTTAACATCGGGTTAAATAAAATCATACTACGGATTAGAATTATTTTGAGTCTTCAAAACGTTTTGTTATTTTAAATAACAAAAATAAACCATATAAGTAAATTTAAGATAAATTTAATAAAAAGTTAAAATGTACAATTTATTTTCCTAAATATTTGCACCACAACTTTCCAAAGAATCTTTCACTTTATTATTTATTTGAAAGCATTTATTAAATGAAACGTCAAAATAAAATCAAGTTGAAATAACAAATGATTAAATCAACAAAATCACAATATTGTGGATTATTTCAACTCCTTATAAATAGTTCCATTTAAAATAAAAACTAAATCACATAAACTAAATTTAATAAAATTACAGATTTTTTTTGAAACGCACAAATGAATTTTTTAATACAGAGAATGTTGAAAATATCAAATATTGTATTTAAATTAAGAAAAATAAGTGTAAAATGAGTTTAACTTCGGATTAAATAATAAAATTATATTACGGGTTAGAATTATTTATAGTCTTCAAAAATTTATTTATATTTAAAATAACAAAAATAAGCCATATAAGTAAATTTCAAATAAATTGAATAAAAAGTTGAAATATACAATTTATCAAAAATCATAATTTTATTACGTAAAATAAGTTTTCCAACAAAAAAATATATCCGCCTTTAAAAAATCTAGTAATGATTAAAATCCCTGTTACCCTTGTTTTGGCTCATCCTTCTAACCATTATTACACACTATGATATTTTTAGTCATACCAAATATTATCAAGTTTTATATTTGCAAAATTTTCAAATAAATATTATAACTAAACTTTAGTTGCATTAACCAAAATGGACCGGCAATTGAGTCGGTCATTTAAATGGTGGGTGAATTAAGAAGGAAGTTTGTCTAGCAAGAGCAATCGAGTGAACTCAGGATTTACATTCTATGGATATTGGTGCAAAGCAAAGTCTATAAAATAAAAGAGGAGATGAATTTGTTAGCAATCGAGTGAACTCAGGATTTACATTCTATGGATATTGGTGCAAAGCAAAGTCTATAAAATAAAAGAGGAGATGAATTTGTTGACCAAATCGGAATCACAATGATATTTGGACACTGTGTTACTGTTTTACTCTGCATTTTGCCGAGTTTAGGTAATACACACAAACCGATCGAGCAAGAATCACCTGAAGACATAAATGCAAAGCTCCAATCGTTCCTTACTCTGTTTCTATGAAACAACATCGGCAAAGCCAAGTAATTGGAATCAATAAAAACAGAGTTATGAGAATAATATCGTTTAAGTTCGAAACCGCAACTTGATTAGAGAAAGGATCCACCACAAGATAATAGAGTACATAGCTCAAAAATAAAGCATAACATAAAACCAAACACTGAAATTCAGACCATCACGGAAAAAGAATGCACCAGCTTAGTCGACTTCCTCAATCTTGGGGCCAGGACCTCCGGTAGAAGGAGGAGCTTCATCGTCATCCATACCAGCGGAGCCACCTGCATCACCACCAGCTCCTTGGTACATCTTAGCTATGATCGGATTGCAGACACTCTCCAACTCTTTCATCTTGTCTTCAAACTCGTCTGCCTCAGCCGTCTGGTTCCCGTCGAGCCACTGGATTGCCTCCTCAACAGAATCCTCAATCTTCTTCTTGTCTGCAGCAGGGAGCTTCTCGCCTATCTTCTCATCGCGAATGGTGTTTCTCATGTTGTAAGCATAGTTCTCAAGTGCATTCTTGGCTTCAACCTTCTTCTTGTGCTCCTCATCCTCAGACTTGTACTTCTCAGCCTCTTGAACCATCTTCTCGATCTCGTCTTTAGACAAGCGACCCTTGTCGTTGGTGATCGTGATCTTGTTCTTTTGGCCAGTGGTCTTGTCCTCCGCAGAGACATTCAGGATTCCATTAGCATCGATGTCAAAACAGACAGTGATCTGAGGGACACCACGTGGAGCAGGAGGGATGCCAGAGAGCTCGAACTTTCCGAGGAGGTTGTTGTCCTTGGTCCTGGCTCTCTCCCCTTCGTAGACTTGGATCAACACACCAGGCTGGTTGTCAGAGTAAGTGGAGAACACCTGTTCCTTCTTGGTCGGGATCGTAGTGTTCCTCTGGATCAAGGTGGTCATGACTCCACCAGCGGTTTCAAGACCAAGAGAAAGGGGAGTCACGTCCAACAGAAGAAGGTCTTGCACCTTCTCATTACCTTCACCACTTAGAATAGCCCCTTGAACAGCTGCTCCATAAGCCACAGCCTCGTCAGGGTTAATAGACTTGCAGAGCTCTTTCCCGTTGAAGAAATCTTGGAGAAGCTGTTGAACTTTGGGGATAAGTGTAGAACCACCAACGAGAACAACATCGTGGACTGTGCTCTTGTCCATCTTAGCATCACGCAGACACTTCTCCACAGGCTCCATACACTTCCTGAAAAGATCCATGTTGAGCTCCTCGAACCTAGCACGTGTGAGGGCAGAGTAGAAATCAATCCCCTCAAAGAGAGAGTCAATCTCGATGGTGGTCTGAGCGGTGGAAGAAAGAGTCCTCTTCGCTCTCTCGCAGGCAGTCCTCAACCTCCTCAAGGCTCTGGGGTTGCCGCTAATGTCCTTCTTGCTCTTCCTCTTGAACTCTTGAACAAAATGGTTGACCATTCTGTTATCAAAGTCCTCACCACCAAGATGAGTGTCTCCAGCAGTAGCCTTCACCTCAAAGATACCTTCCTCAATAGTCAAAAGAGACACATCGAAAGTACCGCCACCAAGATCAAAGATCAAAACGTTCTTCTCCCCAACGCTGGTAGCCTTCTTGTCAAGACCGTAGGCAATGGCAGCAGCGGTGGGCTCGTTGATGATACGCATCACATTCAGACCAGCGATGACACCAGCGTCCTTTGTGGCTTGACGCTGAGAGTCGTTGAAGTAAGCTGGGACGGTGACCACAGCATTCTTGATGGTGACACCAAGGTAAGCTTCAGCAATCTCACGCATCTTGATCAAAACGCATCTTGATCAAAACCATGGAAGATATCTCCTCTGCGGCGAACTGTTTCTCTTCTCCTTTGTAGGAGACGACAATCATGGGCTTGTCTGCAGGGCCAGGGATGATCTTGAAAGGCCATAGCTTCATGTCGCTTTGCACAGATGCGTCACTGAATCTCCGACCAATCAATCTCTTTGCATCTGTCACAATAAAAAAAAAAACAGAGTTTAATCAATCATCCAACGGTAACATATCATAAGATCTTCTTGCAAACCCTAAAAATTAAAACTTTCAAATTCAGCTAAGATCTTCCTATTAACCGTAAAAATCACAATCAACTAAAATCATCATATAAACCCAAAAGATCAAAACTTTCGAATTCAGCTAAGAGCTCCCTATTAACCCTAAAATAACAATCAGCTAAGATCTTCTTATAAACCCTAAAGATCGAAGCTTTCGAATTCAATTAAGATCCTCCTGCAAAACCCTAAAGATAACTACTTTCGTATTCAAGGTAGAGATGAGATTAACATACCGAAGACAGTGTTGATGGGGTTCATGGCGACCTGGTTCTTGGCGGCATCACCAATCAACCTCTCGGAGTCGGTGAAGGCGACGTAAGAGGGAGTGGTTCTGTTCCCTTGGTCATTAGCGATGATCTCAACGCGGTCGTGTTGCCATACTCCGACGCAAGAGTAGGTTGTGCCGAGATCGATTCCGATTGCTGGACCTTCTCCTTTACCCGCCATTGTGTGAGGAAAGGTTTCGAGGCGGCGGTGAGAAGTTGAGAGAGTTAAAGAGCTTGTGGTGTGGGGAGAGATGGCAGAGTAGGTTTGTGTTTATATCAGCACGAGACTTGTGTGTTTCCTCAATGTATTAGGTTTTACTTTTTTGATCGTACGATTGATCTGACGGTTGTTATGCTTTTTCCAATTTTTTTTACCAAATAAAAAATAGAAACTCTGCAAATTAGAAAAAAAGCACGTTCACAAGGTGGTCGGCTTTATTATTACTCTTTTTTTTGGTAAAAAGTTGTCTCGGCTTATTCACAACAAGGTTTTGCATTTGCATTAGGTCCTGTTCGTTTGGTCGCCGCCGGTTTCGACGTCAGCGTCGGCGTCGGCGTCGGCGTCAGCGTCTGCGTCAAACTCGTTTGGTTGTTGTTCGTTTCGCAGACGCAGACGCCGACGCCGACGCCGATTCTTGTTCGTTTTGAAGACGCATGCAATTGACGCAGACGCTGACGCCGACGCTGACGCCGACGCAAAAAGCAGATATGAATCATGTTCGTTTGTTTGACGCAACGGCTATTTCATTTATTCATATTTTATTTTTAAAAATTTGTAAATTTATATTTTAAGTTTTAATAAAATGTAGTCTTAAATATATTTACATCAAAAAATTGTATTTTAAATAAAATTTGTAAAATTTAGTTTAAAAATGTACTTTAAATAAATAAAATGAGTTTTACTGAAATTTAATTTTCGAAATTAGCACTAATGGGTCGCATATATTTAACAGTTGTAACAGTTGTAAAAATTAATTGGCACATATATTATTTTCGAAATTAATTGGCACTAATGTTTTAGCTTGACTAAATTTCGAAAATTATAATGAGTAGCATCAATATGATATATACTACTCAGCACATATATTATTGTATAGATTAGTTTGGCTTGTATGATTTTATTACTACTTCCTAGTAACAGTTGTAAAAATTAGATTCACTAATTTAAAATGCAGGGATTATAAGTCACTAATGAGTCGACCTGACTTTGGTTTGCCTCAGAACACTGACGCATATACAGGCGGTTTTAATTGTCTTTAACTTAGCAAACTATACTAAACCTACAAGTGATTAGGGTAACCAAACAGATAGTAGTCCACTTGCTTGCTCTTCACGCTATCATCAAATTTCCCTCCGTCTCTAGCTCCGCACTTTCAGCCTTTATCCCCAACAGAACGTCGCCTACGATCCACGGAAAGCTCAAGAATCTCGGCTTCTCCTCGCGATGGCTCGGGTTGTACGTTACAAAGTACCAAGCCGATGCTTCTTCCTCTGCTGTCCATCCTCGCAGCTCTTCTCAAACCATCCCATAGCCTCTCTCTGCAAATCCTTAACCGACAATGTAATCTTATCCTTCATATCACCATAAATCCTGAACTGGTGATGAGAGATGAAGCTTGAGACGAGGCTTACTGCAAACACCAAACAAGAGAAACCCATCAAACATATGAATAGCAAAACCCAACAAAGCATGAGCTTTATGTAATAGGAACTCACACATGAACAAAACAGAAGCTAAGAAAAAATGTGACTAACAAAAGAGAGGAATGGCTGTTTTTAATATGTATCATTTAACTAAAAAAGAATGTGACTAACAAAAGGTTTGGTTAACTAAAATCCAAAAAGAATTTTGATCGATATTCATTTTAATCTACAGTACTTATATACAAGCACAACAATGAAACCCATCATACTAAGGAGACATACACTGAGTATGTAAACAAAAATAGTAGCCATTTAATGAATATGACATTTTCAGTTGAAAAGGAACAGTACCCAACTCTCATACAATCTCATTGTTCTACGTAGTGAAACAGTACCCATTTGATAACTTACCAGAAACAGAGTGAGCTTGGGCGAGCTTCAGTGAGAGAAGCTTGGGAGATGCTATGGAGGAACAGGGACAGTCTGAGCAAGCTGAGAGAGCCTGAGACAAAGCAAACACACAACACATTCACCAACATGATCTTGTCTTAGAAACAAAAATAATCATCAAAATCAGTCTCAAGAACTCATTTAAACAACAAAAAATAAAACAGAGAAACCCATCTTACGCTTCAAGAGTTCTCAAGTAATAACACCCAAGTAATACTCAAATCAACAAAGCTCGAAGATGGGTTCCAGAATCGAACCTAAGCATCAACAAAGCAACAACAACAAACCAATATACACAGACGCATCAAAATCTCAAAGACACATACTTTTGAATAGCAAAAACGAACCCATTAAACACACACACACACATTCATCAACACACAGAGATGGAAGTAATGATGGAAGAGATGGAAGAGAGACTCACTGTAATCTGTGGAGAGAGAAGAGAGAAGCGTCAGAGATCGAGAGAGAGCTGTGGAGATCGGAAGCGTCAGAGATCGAGAGAGCTCTGTGGAGATCGAGAGAGAGAGAGAGCTATGGAGATGGAAAGCTCGAGATCGAGATGGATGGAAGAGATGGGTTTGGTCAAGCTCGAGATGCTATGGAGACGAGAGCTTCGAGCAGGGTTCGAGATCAAGAGCGAGTTTTGGAGAAGAGAGTTTGGTCAAGCTCGAGATGCTATGCGGCGTCAATGAGGAGACGCAGAGTTTAGCTTTAGGTATTTTTAGTAATTAAGAAATTAGGTTAAGGGTAAAAAGGTAAATTATTTAGGTAGACGCAGAGTTTAAGTCGCGACCGCTGCTTTTTTCGGCGTCTAGCGTTTTTTGCTGCGTTCGGACGCAGACGCAGACGCTGGTACCAGCGGCGATGAAACGAACAAGCGTCAATGAAAAATATAGCCGCAGCCGCAGGTACGTGCGGCGACCAAACGAACAGCACCTTAGTTGTAGATCAATATATCCGACGGACCGTCATCCAACCAACTAATTTTACAGTGAACTGACCACCGACGTCAGATCTTTGCAAAGGAGATTAGATACCACTGTCAACTAGACATATAGATGGGTAAAACTGAGTTAACGCAGATTCGAACTCAGATCTCATAGAAACACTTGAAACGTCATATGATTCCCGACCACATCTATGTGGTTTCAGCGAAAAATTGAAACTCGAAAAATGAGATATTTTATTGATAAATCAAAACAAAAAATAATGGATTTGTGTGAATAATTTTATTATTATTTACAAGTACGAATTTGATATATATTTCATTCTTTTACGAGTATTAACTATTGTATAATTTTTCTATGCTTTCTTTAACAAGTGTTTATTTACCTTTCATTTTTCATTTAAACATATTTTCAATATTCCAATTATTAAATTTTATTATATGTGTTTAAAAAATATCAAAACGATCATTTTAAATGGTAAAATTAATTGATAAACCAACTAAGAGTGGACGGACGGAATGTAAGTCTGCGGGTCACATGTCCCCAACCATTTTTTGTTTTCGGTATCATCTTGCTGTTTCATTTAAATGTTTTAATTTTAGTGAATTAATAAGAAAAAGTGTATTTGCCAAACATTTTTTTTCTGTTAATGTGTCCGATTAAAAATGTTTTTAGATCCACCCCCTGAAACAAATCTTTGTATAATAATGTTATTACGTTTATAAATTGCAGATTAAAAGTATTGGAAAATTGAGAAAAAAAATAATAGTAGGAAAAATCAAATCTTGCAACCAAAAGTGCATATGCAACTAATGATGCCTACGTATTGGTTTGGATGCACATGCCGCGTCCTTTCCATTTTAGCGTACATAGATGAATACATTCGTCATCATTACAATTTGTTTTTACTAAACGTTCATGACACAGTTCCTGTCCTTGCGTCTCTATCGTTACCGCTCCTATATCATAAATATTGAAAGTGTTAATCTGGATCATTAGTTATAATATATAAGATGATTTAAAGTATAAATTGGAGATAATATAAATATCTTTTGAATCGTAGATCTAGATAAACATTATATTGTGTAGAAAATGATGAAAATAAAACACACCTAGAACAATCACAATCATGAAAATTACAAAAATGAAGGTTTTAGTCATTGTTGATAGTATAGTTGAAATGAAAGAGTTTTTCTAGAAAAAAATAGTATAATGGTGATGTACATAAACATCATATTTATAAGAAATGAGATGAAACCATATACAGTTTACAATAATGTTATATGATATGAAGTAAGAAAATATGGGAAATCAATAAATAAATAAAAAAATAAACAATAAATTAGAAATAGGAAGGATATTAAAAAACTAATGGAAAGGAAATCAATAAACTATAAATAATATTTTTTTAAAATTTGTGTACATAGAATGGAATACTCCACAATGCAATTCATCTATATTTTCAATACTCCACAATATCAATACTCCCTATTATTTCTATTCATACATTAATTTAATTGGAACTAAATATATATATCATGCCTATAGGAACTAACTAACTAATCTACTAGTTTTAAAACTAATGAATTTAATTTATATTAATACAAAATTTAATTAAAAATAAATTATATTTTATTTATTAAGGTAATAAATAATGATATATGTCTATTAATTCGAATATATACAACTATATATTAATCCAAATGGAAAAAAAATCCTTCAAAACCTCACCAAATACATAAAAAATATAATTATTATATTTTTTTTTGATGACCCTGATATCTGAAATGCCTCGAGAGGAATCCGACTAGCGCCTAATGACCGTCTCGGAAATCTGGGCTTTGCCCGCCAGAGAGCCCGCCGAAAGCATCCAGGGGGACTGGTGATCACCCATGTTAAGCCACCAGTGGCCACACACAGCAGATATGGGCTTCTCCTTATTGCGCCCAAAGGTCCATCAGTGGCCACGCACAGCAGATATGGGCTTCTCCTTATTGCGCCCAAAGGTCCATCAAGATAATCACCACAAATCTGCGAGAGGTAGCCTCGAACCCT
>OVBX01001715.1:0-24042 GCA_900406325.1 Erucastrum elatum | reverse complement strand
TATATATATATATATATATATATATATATATATATATATATATGTGTGTGTGTGTGTGTTTTACATAGTCGCAGTTTTTGTATAATTTATTTTCAATAATTTATTTTAACATATAAATAACAATTTATATTATAGTTTATTAGTGAATGTGTTAATCAGTAATTATAAAATATTTAAACCTGCATTCGCTGATCAAACACCAAGTATATATATTGTATTATAAAATTACGTCTAAAGAATGTTATATATATTATATTTTTATATAGTCGTTATTTTATATAATTTATTTGCAGTCCGGAACACCAAAAGTAAATTCATGCATGTTTGTTTTAAAGGTCTAAAATTGAAAATATTGTAATAATTAAATAATATAAATTTGAACATGAGCTTTAAGAATTCCAACATTCTCAACTAACTAATTGTTAAATATACATGTGTTTATTTTTTTTTTGATTTAGAAATTGCTTTTTGTTTAAATTTCTACTTTAATTATTTTACTTTTAAACATTATATTATATATGTTGATTCAATAAATTAGTTTTATCAGTTTGATTTGTATTTTTGATCTTTGTACTCATTCGAAGTCTAGTTCAGTGAGGATTAATTGTTTTTCTCCATGTTCTTCCTCTTTTGCACATGAGTACGTGTGCACATACATGAGTATCTGCTTGACGCTTCTTTGTTTACTTACTTGATTTCCCAATAGTTATATTTATTTTGTTGACTTAATTGTTTTAGTCAATACATTAGATGACTGGTTTAACTGAGTTTCACTTTCACTCTATACTGAATTTCGAGTTTGACTCTCGCTGCTTAACTTCGACAGTAATTCTAATTGGTTTGAATTTCGTTTCTTAATTGTTTCGTTTTTTACTTCTTTTTATAGCCCTATATAAGATATTCTTTTATTTATAAAACAGGTAGATGTATGCCTAATTGCTATGGCCTATGGTATTAAGGAATATACATTATTATGTTATAGGACAATTCTTCGTAATAACACTTTTTAAGTTTATTGTCACCAAAATGACACTAAAAGAAGAAGTTCACAGAAATGACATTCATTAAAAGATAAAATATCCCTACTGTCCTCACTAAATAATAGAGTTAACTATAAAAAAATAAGACACTCTTCTCTCTTGGCGACGAGTCTCCTACGATCTCTCTCTTAATCTCCGGTGACGACGAAATCTCCGGCAACGACATAGAACAAATCTGACAGAATCACCACCGCCCCACTTTACATTTCTTCCCTCGGCTCCAACTTCATATCTTTGATCTATCGCCATCTTCGATCTCTCACAGCCGAATCTTTTTTGTCGGCTACGATTTCGTTTTAACATCTCCGGCGAAAGACATTGTCTTCATCTCTGACGAAGCAGGCGAATATTTGATTCTCTAACGATGCTCTTTCGGTATGATTCCTCTTCTTAAGGTTTTCTAACTGAAATTTGGGGATTTCAATTTGTTGTTCTTCATATAATAGACTTGGATTTGTTTTGTTGTCCAAATCGAACAGATAAAACATAATTAAAATTGCAAAGAAGTAATTTCAGGAAGCTTCATTGCAGAGAGTTCACATTTCTCTTTGGGTAAGAATTTTGAATTTTTGACGTTCTTAGATTTTTTGTTGCTAATTTGTCCAATATGATATTTCTTCAAACCTTTGTGGTATGTGTTGATATTTTAGTTCTCTTGTTCTTCTAAAAGCTATAGGTTTTCTAGTTAAGAACACACACAAAAGTTATAGCTTTTTCTTGTTCTTGTTAATCACAAGTGTATTGTGACTCATTAAACTGTACAGACAAAGCTTCGTTGCTTTTGTTGTCCACCGTTGGAAGGTCTTTGGAATTTTTTGGAGCTCAAATCAAAGGCTGCTAAATTTTAGGAACAAAAACTTTTGAGATAATGTACATATGATTCTGCTCTATTCTAGATAATATTGATTCTGTTGATTATGTGTCGTATTTTATTAACAATATCAGTGTTCGTCAGTGTGACAGAGATGAATTTTCTTGTGAAAACTTGTGAAGTCTTTTTTGTTTGTTTCAGGAAGGCATTTCATAGTTTCAAGATAGCTTTTCAGAAAATTCGATAATAAAATTTGATTTTTTTAGCTTGGTTACGCAAGACATCCTAAGCACTGCCTAAGCTCAGGTATCCTATTGGATCAAAGCCAAAGCCAAAAGTGACAATATAAGTTGCTCCACACACCAAGAAAGAGCCGTCGAATGAGACACCGGATGCTCACACTCAAGTTTTGTCAGAGTTAGAGGGAAATCAGAATGCTGCTTCGGAAGAAACACATGTCCCGGAGGTAAAAATGTTGTTTTTGAGTTTCAAAAGTTGAATGTTTTCCTTTACGTCTTCTCTTATAGTATTATTTTGTGTCTTATAAGTTGTTCCACACACAGAGGTTCCATATTTATCCATTAAAGTGACGCAACAGATTAAAAAGCTCAGAAAAAATCTCATTTTTACATTTGACCTTTCAAGGAAGTTTTGGAAACTTTTCTACATGTTTTGTAATGCCTTCCTGATTGCAGGAGCCATTGAATGAATCACTTGCATCTTCATTGTCTCAACAGATTGAGACTCAAGACTCAGGTTTTTCCTCCTAATTTAACAGAACATGTATGTGGTCAAAGTACTGTTCTTACAATTTGTGTGTTTTGAAGTAATGTTTGGAATTTCTTGTACATATGATCATGATGAACTTGCTGAAATTTTACAGATTGAGAAAAAGCAATCGAGTGAGACATCTAGTGCCCAAAGTTTTGTTGCCCAAAGGGAATCGAAAGCAGGTTATTGTGTGATTCGATATGTGTTCGAGTTGGAGGGTAGCCGCTAGGCTACAATAGATATTTGTTATGTAATGAATTATGAACTTATTTATTCAAAAAGATAGATATATCTTATCTAGGATATCACTTGTCATATTCAGGATGAGCTTACAGAAAATTATACAAGATCATTAGTCCTCTAAATTCTCTTCCTGGTTTATACAAGTAATTCTCTTTCCAAGTGATACAATTTTTTTTTAAAAAAGTACTGATTTCATTTAGTAACACCTTCATAAAGAAGAGACTGCAAAAGTCAAGTTGTTCTGGAAGGCTTAGTACGTGATTAGGATGTATATCCTGAACAATCTAAGAAAGAAAATCATACAAACACAAAAAGAAAACAGAAAATAGAAACGATGTACATGTTTTATTCCCTGCACAGTCACTACAAGAAAACATGTCTATAACAAGGAAAAATTACGAGGAAATATATTCCTTGTAAATTTACGAAAAATTTACTACGATGTTACGACGAAACTGAATTTCCTCGTAAAGTCAAAGTAAAGTTACAAGGAAAATGTTTCATTGTAATTTCGATGTAAATTTACGTCGATTTTACAAGGAAAGAGAAAATTCGTTGTAATGTCCTTGTAACTTTACAAGGCTTTTACGACAAAACATGTTAACATTATCTTTTGTAATTTCGATGTAAATTTACGTCGATTTTACAAGAAAAGAGAAAATTCGTTGTAATGTCCTTGTAATTTTACAAGGCTTTTACGACGAAACATGTTAACATTATCTTTTGTGAAAATGTGTGTTAAGCATGCATTACCAAACCGATACCCTTGGTATAGAGATTTTGGAATAACTTGATTAGCTGTTATCAAAGTTGCACCTCATGGATGAGTAGTTGCTGGAGAATAATCACCTTGGCAAGAAGAAGTGTGTATCACTGAAGTAGAGGTATTTGAACAACAAACTGATGACATCTTTTTTTATTGATCTGGATAAGTGTCAATATGAAGATATTTTCGACAAGATAACAGATGGAGAAGGTGAAGACGAGTTCGATGCAAGCGATGATGATCATTTGTACTGATATTGATGAAAACTCGAATGATTCATAATGATGTAATATATGTTTTAAATATTTTTTTTAAATATATAAATCAGTTTAAGAATTAATGCATGTGTATATTGTTTGATTATAATAATTATTTGTTGGCTTTTAAGGATTTAATTGGAGTTTAGGGTTTAAGAGAAAATATGATAAATGGGAAAATGGGGTAAAAAGGATATGGTGTTATAGGTAAGAGACTTTGGGGTTTAGGGATTTGATTTTCAGGGATTAAGATATAGTCCTAGTAAATTCGTCGTAATAGAAAACACGGGCCTGGTATATTCCTTGTAATACATGTGTCCTTGTAAATTCGTTGTAATGACTTCCTTGTAAATTCGTTGTAAAGATTTCCTTGTAAATTCGTTGTAATGCTTCCTTGCAAATTCGTTGTAACTCTAAAAATGCGGGCCTGGTAGTTTCGTCGTAATATATGTGTCCTTGTAAATTCGTTGTAATGTTTTCTTTGTAAATTCGTTGTAATGCTTTCCTTGTAAATTTGTTGTAACTTTACAAGGATTTTATGACTAAACATGTTATCAGTTTTTTTGGTGAAAACGTGTTTAAGCTGTTTTACCAAACTGATTTCTTTGTAAGTGTTCTCAAACCAAGCAAGTGAACTTCATTTCATACCCTCGGTTTAAAGATTACAGAATAATTTGATTATTTGCTATCAAGTGGTTGTTTGATTATAATATTTATAACTTGCATTTTAAGGATTCAGTTAGAGTTTAGGGTATAAGAAAACAATGGGATAAATGGGATGATGAGGTAAAAGGGTATGGTATAAATAGATAAGTGATTTTGGGGTTTAGGGATTTGATTTCCGAGGTTTCATACGTTATAATGACTTCCTTGTAATTTCGTTGTAAAGCTTTCCTTGTAAAGTTGTTGTAAAGTTTTCCTTGTAAATTCGTCGTAAATATTCCTTGTAAATTCGTTGTAACATTAAAAACGCGGGCCTGGTAAATTCCTCGTAACGCTAAAAACGCGAGCCTGGTAGATTCCTCGTAAAATTACAACGACTTTATGAGGAATATTGTTTTCTTATATAAACTCAAAACATGAATGAGGAATGCCTCCTTCATTCCTCTCAAACCACTCCTCCTCTCCTTCTCTCAAAGGTCTGTTTTTTTTTTAAATATTAATTTAGGTTTAGGTGGCAGTTTAGTTGGTTAGTTTAGGTAATTAGTTTAGGTGGTTAGTTTAGATAATGAGATTAGGTGGTTAGTTTAGGTGGTAATTTTAGGTAACATACCTATATTCAAATATTAGGTTGAAGTATTTACAGGACTGATTAGTTTTTTTCTTAAATTTAATATTTTATTTTTTTATAATTTTATGTAATTAATTATATTAATTTGTTTTTTATTCAAGGTGGCTCCTAAAAGAAGGAATTGACGGTAGGAATAAGCTTCGTCAATGAAGCCGAAAGGATGACTTCGCCCTACTCTTCGAGACGCAACCCATAGATGAAGTACGCGAGTTTCCAGATGAAGTACGAGACTTTCCGGGAAGAAACACCCCCAACAACTAATTCGACATTGTCCTCCCTTAGCTTTTTATTTTTAATTTTTTTTTTATTTTCTATAAGAAATATGAATATTATTCATGACACTTATATATTTTTTAAAGTATTTTAATTTTCAATATTTCATTTTATAATTTATATTTTAAAAAAAAAAATATTTCATAATATTATAATAAAATGACAATGAGATGTAAATTCCTTGTAATGTTTACAAGGAGTTTACAAGGAAATACTTGTAAAATCCTTGTAATCATTACAAGGAATTTACAAGGAAATACTAGTAGATTCGTTGTAAACATTACAAGGACTTTACATTGAAAGACTTGTAAATTCGTAGTAAATTGTACAAGTATTTAAAGACGACTTTACAACGAAATACTATCTTTCGCTTTTACAACGAATTTGTTCGTCGTAAATGTTACATGAAAGTTACAACGAATCCTGTATTACGACGGGCGTTTAACTACGAAACGCTATTCCTTGTTAATTCGTTGTAATCCTTCCATTACAACGAAATAACAAGGAATATGACCTTTGTAATAAATATGTTTTCCTGTAGTGAGTAGAACGAAAAACTGGAATGAAATTCAAATGAACAGGAGAAGTAAATGTATCAGAATTTTTCTTGTTAAGAGCTAGTTGGATCAGTATTAACCTGCAAAAGTCAAGTTATTCTGGAAGGCTTAGTCCGTGATCAGGAAAGCTGTCCTGAACAGTCTAAAAAATCATATTAACTTTGTCTTGTTCAAAAGCACCAGCTTGTTTGTCTTCTTCTTAGGGAACACAAGCTTTTGAGGTAAAGTATTATGTTCTTTTCTACAAAATGTTGATTATGTTAATTATGTGTGGTATTTTATCCACAATCTCAGTGGTCGTAAGTGTGAATGAGATGAGTTTGATTGTGAAAATTGTGGTTTTTCGTTTTCAGAAAGTGTTTCATAGTTTCAAAATAACTTTCCATAACTTCTGATACTATTTGAATTTGTTTTTTGGTTTAGTTACACGAGACATGGACACAATGGGAGATTCAATACCTGAAGTACTAGTTCTGCCTGAGCTCAAGTATACTATTGGATCAGAGCCAAAGCCAAAAGTGACAATAAACCAATACTCGATCGCTGGTTATCTCAAAACTGACTCGGGCATTCTCAAGGCAGAAGAGCATGCATTTAATTCATTGTTTACAATATAGATAATACATATCAAACAGAGAGCATGAGAATATGATAGATTGAAGCATTTTCAGCAATTATATCAAGAAAGTGTTAAATGTGATATCATTACAAACACACACATGTTATCTTAGATAACTTTTGGCACTTTCAGGATGAGTTTTCAGAATATAAAATGAGCATGTTTTCTTGCATAGGTCTGTTTTCAAAAAGAATCAAAAGAGTGTAAGAAATGCTAGACAATCATTGTTCTGGATGACTATCATGAATTAGAACTTAATCTTCCACAACAACAAAAAAAACAACATAATGAAAATCTATAAAAAAAAATCATTGGCCATGGAAATCACCAAATATAGTTTATTGTCTACAAAATAGAGAACACATATCAAACAGAGAATATTAAAATAAGATAGCTTGAAGCATTTTCAATAATTCTATCAAGAAAGTGTTAAATGTGATATCATTATAGAACACTTATGTTATATAGGGTGGTTTTTGGCACTTTCATGATGAGTTTCCAGAAAAATGAAATGAGTGTGTTTTCTTGCATAAGTTTGTTTTCGAAGAGAATCAAAAGCGTGTAAAGAATGTTAGACAATCCTTGTTCAGGATGGCTATCCTAAATTGGACGTTAACCTTCCAAAACAACCAAAACAAAATAACATAATCAAAATATATAAGAAAATTCATTGGCTATAGAAATCACCAAATAAATGTCATTGTCTACAAAACAGAGAACACATATCAAACAAAGAATATAGAAATATGATAGCTTGAAGCATTTTTGGTAATTAAATCAAGAAAATGTTAAATGTGGTTTCATTGTAAAGCACATATGTTATCTAGGATAGCTTGTAGAACTTTCAGGAAGTGTATCTAAAAAATAAAATGTGTGTTTTCAAAAATCAAAAGCGTGTAAGGAATGTCCCTATTCAGAATAGCTATCATGAATTGGAACTTAATCTTCCAAAACAACCAAAACAAAAAAAAAATATAATCAAAATATATAAGAAAATTTATTGGCTATAGAAATCATCAAATAGATGTCATTGTCTACAAAACATAGAACACATATCAAACAGAGAACATGGAAATAGGATAGCTTGAAGCATTTACAGTAATTATATAAATAAAGTGTTAAATTTGGTATCATTATAAAACACACATGTTATCTAGGATAGCTTGTAGAACTTTCATTATGGGTATCTAGAAAAAAAAATTGTGTTTTCAAAAATCCCAAGTTTGTAAGAAATGTCCTTATTCAGGGTGTCTATCCTGAATTGGAACTTAATCTTTCAAAACAACCAAAACAAAACAACATAATCAAAATATATAAGAAATTCATTGGCTATAAAAATCACCAAATAAAGGTCATTGTCTACAAAACAGAGAACACATAAAACAGAAAACATGGAAATATGATAGCTTGAAGCATTTTCACTAATTATATTAATAAAATGTTAAATTTGGTATTATTATAAAACACACATGTTATCTATGATAGCTTGTAAAACTTTCAGGATGGGTATCCAGAAAAATAAAATGTGTGTTTTCAAAAATCCAAAGTGTGTAAGGAATGTCCTTATTCATGATGTCTATCCTGAATTGGAACTTAATCTTTCAAAACAACCAAAACAAAACAACATAATCAAAATATATGAAAAATTCATTGGTTATAAAAATCACCAAATAAATGTCATTGTCTACAAAATAGAGAACACATATCAAATATTTTAAAGACAAAGTAATGATTACTATCTTGGAGCTGATAAGAATCTCTCATCTTTGTATATTTTCTTCTGATGCATTTCATCTTTGGTAACGAAACATGAACTTATTTATTAATAAAGGTTAATAAATCTTATCTAGAATAGTATGTACCATATTTTGGATGGGTGTCATAAACCCAATTTGAATGTGTTCAAGGATATTAAGTTTAGTAAAGCATAAATATACATTATTTGAATAGCATTTGACATGTTTTAGGATGAGTTTTCAAAACAAAGAATGTGTGTATTCAAGCATATTACATATTCATGATAGCTTCTAATATAGTTTGGAAGACTTTCCAGAATACATTGACAAATAGTGGACGAGTCTGAATTACATATAAGATTTGTGCTACAATGTCCACGTCTAGATATTGTCATATAGGAACATAATCATCGATAAACCATTAAAATAGAGAATAAAACATGTTTATAGTATTTAAATGACACATGGGAAACAGCTTCATACGCTTTTTAAAATGTTTATAGTATTTTCATCTTTGTATCATAAGTACATATTTAGGAAAATTGTGGTACATACAAACTGTAATACAACACAGAGGAACACATAGTAACCGCTCAATCTCAGGCACTGAATTGCGCTTCTCATCTCCTTAGTTCGCTCTTGAAATATCAGATCATTGTCACTCAACAGTAACCACACAAGTTGCTTCAAGAACACATAATAAAGCTGTCTCCCATGTTCGAATAAGCCAATGACTGTCTTCTTTCTTGTCTATCTGTCACCATCATCTACTGTCACATTATACCAAAGATTTGCATGTAAGTACGCTCTTGTAGCTATGGTTTTAAACTTGAAGTGCCATGATTTGGAGATTTTGAATTGTTAATTATTATACTGCTCTCTTCTGTTTCTGAGAAGCATTTTATCGAACAACTGGTATGCAAGATGCCTCACACTGACAGTTGTTGGCTTTTGAGTCAACTAAACTCTTTCAAGCAAATCAGCAATGTCAAAACTATCTTTACCACACTCATATAATAACTCATGAAGCTGAAAGCTTGTTTCCCAGTTAGAAACTTGTACCTGATGACTGAGAGTTGTTCTTTGATGATGAAAACAATCATTTGCCATGGTATTATACGCTTTTCTGTCCTTTGGCTTCGATTCTATCTCGTTTTCTGAATCGTGAACAACTTTAGTTTTGAAAAACGCATTTGATTCAGTAAGCACTACTGGTGGAGATTGTTTCTTAGTTGTGCCAAACCAATCACTAACAGCTTCTTGATCCAATAAGAGTGTTTATACATTCTAGCGGATCTGATGAAGGTGACGACGAATCTGTTGACATAAACAATGAATACAGATGTGATGACGGAAGATGGCAGATCTGAAGATGGTGGATCAGAGTCCGACGAAAACGAACACAACGAAAGAGACAACGACAATGATAAAGAATCGTCTTTGACGATTGATTTTCAATTTTTTTTAGTTAAACAAAGAAAATGGCATAAAGATAAATGATCTCCTTTAATGAAATATATTTTTGTGATTTTGGATCTTATGGTTTAGTTTTGGAAGAAAAACTTGTTTAGTGTTATATGAATCATTTTCTTTATATTATATATAGAGAAACTGAAATTGGTGAAAGTAAAGATGTGATGTTTTCATTGATTCAAGAATGAACGAATGCATATAACCGTTGACGTCAATATGGCTAGTACGACTTTGCTTCTTCGTGTCAAAAATCTCTACCCAGCTATACCATCTTTACTACTCTCGCCTCAATTTGATAAAATATAATAGCAATTTTCATTTGATGAAAGTTAATTAACTATAAGTACTTTTTGTCTAAATGTGCGTATATAATTTACTACTATAAGTAATTAATTATATATGGAAAAATGTTGATAATAGTGGAAGAGATACGAAGATCAGTCACTTCAAGGTTACTACAGCTTGAACCGCCTGTTTGCGTCAATGTTGGTTTTTACTTTTTAAAAAAAAAATATAAATTGTGTAGTAACAGTTTTAAATACATAGATTCTTGTTAATATATTTTTAGGTTCATGGAAATCTGCCATGGCTCGGAAGTCGGAAGTGTCTGACTTCAATCCAGTTCGGAAATTAACTGAACTGGTTAAAATTATTTAGATAAGATAATAAATGAACTGGTTAAAATTATTTTAAAAGTTAAAAAAAAAGATGTAAAAATCAACATCACAATATCGTCTAATTTATTTGCACCATGCATCTCACTGAATTTAATTTCTCTTCATAATATGGTAAAAGCCAAGAGCCAATATGATTTTGACTGATATATATTGTCTATTTTATGAATGCATATAATTTTTCTGGTACAACTAGAAACATTCCTGCAAATATATACCTTCAACTAAAGGATACACCGAAGTCAAAAGAATAAAATACTAAAGCAAACACAGAACGTGTAAACGATTAAATCACTCAGAGGTTGACTTAAAAAGAAGAATTGTGAGATAGACGTCAAACTGGGGCGACAAGAATAGTTGAGAGCATTAGTGTGTGTGTACACAAATATTTTTTACAAACCAAAAAATTATGACGGTCGAGATCTAATCAATTATATCCTTTGGTCGATGGTGTAATGATGATGATCGTTTTGGACTATATAAACATTTACCTTACCTTTACCTTGTTACCCATAACTTTTTAAGTTTACAAAATTATCAACTGTATTGTTCTTTTTTTTTTGTCAACATCTACTGTATTCTAATATGAAACATGCATCACGCATCAACCGTTCTAAGAATGTTTGTTTATGCCGACAAAATAAAGAATGTTATTTATTAAAAAAAAAAAGACCGTGGAGAACTAAGGCATCTACAGCCCTTTTCCATTTTCTAGTCTAAACATTATTTTGGGATAAAAAATTTTCCAACCCAACTCCATTTTCAACACCTAAATGGAGTAATGATTAAAATTACTCCATTTATGGCTACATAACATAATAATTGAGGATAAATGTGAATTCGCTGCACCAATTTAACTTAGAAGAGAAGCTCCATCTCGCAGAAGATGAAATGTTCGATTTCAAAAGTGGTTTGCTCGATTTAGAAATATAAAAGATAAAGAAACTTATGTTTCACTACGAAATGTATTAGTTGATTACTTGTGAGAAAAATATCTTAATTTCATTATTAAACCAATTTATATATTATCTTTAATTTATTCTTATGATTTCTTGTACTTTTTAATAATAAATATTTAATTTAAATAAATTATATTGTAAGGAATTTTTGTAAACATAAAATAGTTGGGTTAATTATTAAAATTTTATAAGTATAATGTCTTACTAACATTTTTAATAAAATATATTATTTTTGGAGTAGAAAATAGAGTAATACAATAAAACATTGAAGTAAAACCTTACTCCAAAAAAAACATAAAATTTACTCTATTTTGGTGTTGTACCATTTTGAAATAATACATTGGAGATGCCCTTGGGTGTGGACACACAAATTCATATAATTATAAACAAAATATTTGATGGTTTCGAGTTTTTCTTTTGTTGATGTAATATTTTGTTCATCATATATAAATGCATGATTTAGTAATAAGATTTTTCTTTTGAAAGATAGAAACATCATTTTGCATTAGAGTGAATAGTATATTTGTGTATGTTACACGTTACTCTGATCATCATTGACATTGAGTATGTAGTCTTACTTTTAGTAATTGAAAATCTGATTGATTTCCGTCTGAAAAGAGTAAGAGACTATAAAATTCAATGGTTCAAAAATAAAAGGTTAAGGAAACACAAGTAGCCGATGATGGGGTGATGGAAGGCCATGAGAGTGGCCGTGTGGGTGTGGGTTTGTTTCAGCGACAGTCTCTTTATCTCATCTTTTTCGTTGCTTTCTCAAACCCTCACTGTACAAATTACAATTTACATGTTCATATTCTTCTATGTCTGAGCTTTTTTTGTCTTCTTACATCTCACCACATGCTTACGTCATTCTGACGTTTTCTCTCAACCTTAGTCTACATCCAGTATAGAAAAATCAGATTTCCCCTCAAAATATATGTATAGACGGATGATCCTACGTTGCCTGAACAAAACTACAAACTAAAATGCGTATACAATATACAGGATAATGTTACGTACGATGTTTGGATAGTAAAAAAAAAAAGTGAACCGAATAGCATGTGTGACACAATCTATAGCACGTAATTGTAATTTGTGAAAGATTTAATCGATATAAGCACAATTAGGAAACACCAATTTAGTTTGCGTGTTATATGTTTGCTGTTCTCTTTAAGCAGTACGTAGTTTATAGCATCTTCATCCAAGCTCCATAATTTACTCTAAAAATAGAGTAAAAATGAAATATGAACACTAATTTTTAGGCCATCCTCACTTCATAATTTACTCTAAAAATGGAGTGATAACAATAAACAAAATGGAGATATTCTTATAGTGCAATAGTCAAAGTATAGAGAACAATGCTGTAACCAATGCAATTGGATATTAATAAGCAAATTAGTATGTGTGCATCAAGATGAGTTGATATCTAGTGGTGTAAATAGACACTATGGCAAAGCATTATATATAAATTCAAATACTCTCGAGTTCAAGCTACATGCATGTGTGCTATAGTCTATAAAATTCAAACCTTGTATTTCACTAGACTGATACATATATCGTTTCTTATCTATGGTTCATTTGTAATACTTGTTTTTTTCTTAGTGAATAACCCGGCGAACACAACACGAAGAAAAAAGTTTTTTGCGGAAAATGAAATAGTTTTTACAGGTGTTTCACTTGTGAAAATATTAAATTATTAGAAAAAATGTTTTATCTTTATAACTTTAGACAGTTAAAACTAAGTGGAATTCCAAACAGACCAATGATGAAAAATTGGAGAATGAAGGGCCATCTTAGGGTAAAATGCTACTTGAACCATTTTTCTTATAAGGGGAATTCATATCAATAAATCACCAAGTAAATGGCATACAACCGTGGAGCTCTATCTTTTTTTTTTCTACACGGCAATCATACTGTAATAAATAATTATTACTGTACTTGGATGTTAGTAAGTAAATTATTTTCAACATAATGCTATCTTAAAGAATGAGAAGTTAACACTTCAACAAGAAAATGCAAATATACTAACTGGTGATGTGTCTAGTTGTTAACTCGTGTTGCAAATAGTTATTCAAATACTTCAATGAACAAACCAGGTAATATGGACCAGTGACCGAACTGATCTAGTGTAAAACGTAAAAAAAGTAACTGAATTGTTTTTAAAAAGAATGTATATGTTTTTAGAAAAGAACAGGATCATGCAAATTGCAAGCTAACTTTTAGCGGCTTGAAAAGAAAGTATGTGAGATATGGTGATAATATTAGACACTGTTTCACTATAATCCAAATACTAATGCAAAAGTTTAAGCAGAATTCAATATCTATGTGACTTTGTTCTTTATCGGGCTCGTTGAGAATTGGAAATGAGAGAATGTGCGTATAGAGACCAATGTTTGACAAAAGGAAATGATTAAAGAGAGAACAAAACTTAAAAGAGAGAACAAAACTTAGGTTCACCCCTATGATGAATCTTTAAATTCACCCATATTTTAATGACCATTCGAATTGTCAACTAGATTAATAATTAAAAAATATCAAATAATTTTAAAAAAAATCAAAATAATTGAAAAATAAAATAGTGTTAATTTTATTAATGTTAGTGTCACCATCTAAACCATAAATTCAACTTTATACTCTAAACCCAAATTCTAAATCCTAAACCTAAATTATAAACCCAAACTATATACTCTAAATCCAAATCTTAGACCCTAAACCCAAACCATAAACTCTAAACCAAAAACCTATACCCTAAACTTAAATTTATATCTTAACCCCAAACCCTAGACTCTAAAACTAAATCGTAAATCTTATACCTTAATTCTAAAACCTAAAATTTAAATCATAAATCTAAACTATATATCCTAAACCCAAATTCAATATCTTAAACCCAACCATAAACCCTAACCGAAACATATACCCTTAACCTAAATCGTAGACTGTAAACCTAAATAGTAAATCTTAGAGTTTATGGTTTGGGTTTATGGTTTGGATTTAAGGTCTTAGATTTGGGTTAGGGTATAAAGTTTTGGTTTATGATTTAGGGTTTATGATTTAGGTATAGGATTTACCAGGGTTTAGAGTCTAGGTTTTGGTTTAGCGTATAGGTTTATGTTAAGGGTCTAGGTTTTTGGTTTAAGGTTTATAGTAGGATACATGATTTGGATTTAGGGTATATAGTTTGAGTTTATAATTTAAAGTTTAGGGTTTAGAATTTGATTTTAGGGTATAGAATTTGAATTTAGGGTTTAGATAGTGGCACTAGCATTATTAAAATTTATACATTTTTTTTATTATTTCGGTTTTTTTTAATAAAAATAAATATTTTTAATCATTAATTTAGTTGGTATTTTGGTTGGTCATTAGAGCAGAGGGAATTTAAAGGTTCACCGTAGGGGTGAACCTAAGTTTTGTTACATTTTTTATTATGTTGGTTTTTTTTAATAAAATAAATATTTTTAATCATTAATCTAGTTTGCATTTTGGTTGGTCGTTAGAGAAATGGTGAATTTAAAGGTTCACCATAGGGGTGAACCTAAGTTTTGTTCTTAAAGAGATGACCGCTGAAAAACAAGGATAATTGAATTGGATTTAAATATTAAGCCTATATCTTTTTAACTTTTAATATATAAATTATTTTAGACTTTTTACAATATATTTTTCCAAAACTAATGCAAAAAGTAATATTTGAAATATAATTTTAGCATTAACTATTTAAATTAATGCTAAAATTAAATAATATTTATTTATAAAATTATTAATAACTATATTTTAATGTAGTGCCATTACTTGATTTTTAGTCATAAAGAGAATACAGTTTTATTAATTAAGAAAAAATGTTTCATTAATTAAGATTAAGACAAAGATGCCGAACAAAAAGAAGAAGAGAAGTGTCACATTCGGGCTCTGACTCCTAGACAGAACAAGTCGGGTCCACATGAAAAAGCACGCGCGCACGCCACGTGGAGCCCACACGTTGACCTGATGTAACCGGGAAAAATATTACGGTGAAGATCATAGCCAAACGGCAGATACTGAAAATAAAAATATCTTCGATGGTCTGTGACCCTGATTGTGACTGACTGTGACGGTGACGCGTTTCTTGGTCTAGTCAGTCCATCACTCTTGAATTAATAAGTCAAATTCCGTGTCAACTTCTTGCTTCCATTTTTATCTTTTATCCTTACAAAACAAAAGTTAATTGTGGTAAACTATTATATTTCGTACAAAAAGATCCATATTTTAAAAAGAAAATTTGTTTCAAAAGATTAATTAATTATAAATTATAAAATAATAAAATGTAATTGTTCTTTATCAAATTATTATTAGTTAAAAACTGTAACGTATAATTCAATGATAACTAAAATTTTATATATTTCTAATAAGTACAAAATTCTAAAATATACTTTTTCTGTTCCATAATATAAGATTTTTTGAGAAGTTTTGTTGTTTCAAATTGTAAGATATTTTGATATTTTTAAAGTGTTTTAACTTTATTACAAATTGGTTAACCAATAGTAGTTTTTTAATTTTTGTGCATTCAAGCAAAATATCGTATATTATAGAATAGAGGGAATACATTTTTGAAACAAAAAAAATCAATTAATTACTAACTTAAGTGAAATAATTTTACACGTGATCCTGAAAAGACACTTAATTTATGAGGGAATAATATTTAAAATTCTTAGATTCCAGTGACAAGAAAAAAAATCTTTGGTCAATTTTTTTTTTTTTAATTTAAATCTTTGGTCAAGTTGTTGGCATATGATGCAAGTTCTCTTAAACTAGATGGTTAAATTTTTTTAAGAAAATGCTAAATAAGTAATACATATTAGTGGATGTAAATTTACCTAATAATTCATGAAAGATGTGGAGAGAGTTATTCGTGGTGGTGTAAGAATTAACTATAAAGTTGTTTATTATGAACGTGTATATAGAAGTGTCTGATACTTATAGTCATGATGCTGATGAAAATGTTCCTTATGGAGTCGTTTGTAAAAACGCTTACACTATATTTACGTGTTTCAAATTTTCATCGTTGGTTAATAAAATTGCCACAACAATCTTATAGTGTGATTATATATGCATATGTATTTACGGGTTAAAGATCATAACACAAGAACTCCCCAATAATCATGCCCGAATCAAAACCGAAGAACCCAACTAATTTTCACAAATATCCGAAAGAATTTTATATGTTTTGAATTGAAAAAAATAAAATGAATTGAAAATTGAATAATATCCAACTTCAAAATATAGTTTATATATCTAAAGTATTGATTATTTAAAAAACCCGAACTATCCAAATGTTTTTATCCAGAATATTTCAGTTATCTAAATTAGATGATATTATATTCTGAAATCCAATATTTTCTTTGAAAAACTCAAGTTATTCATACAATTTATCCAAACTAACCAAATTAGTGAAAAACTAAATCCGAATCGGAACAAAATTGAAATTTGATCTCAACATTATACTCCAAACCAAATCCAACATTGAAATAACCAAACTAACTTAATAAATACCAAGCGAATCCTATATACTAAAGAGCTAGAAAATTCGAAAACGAACATAATGGAACCGAGACCGAAATGCCAAAGGCATTGTTACTAATATATATACCAGTGTGTTTAATAAGAGGGTTTTTTAACTTATCCTTACATTGTATATTTTCTACAGTAAACTTTACCAAAAGATAACAAATGAATAAAAGTAGGATAAATGAACTACTAGTATTCTTTGAATTATCAAATCAAAAAGCCAACCAATAAAAAATAAACGTTTTTCTTAAGAAAACAAAAAAGAAGTAGAAGTTGAGTATGACGTGGGCAAAAGAGTCAGCGAGAGCCATCTGAAAAAATGTCAACCAAACATTAATCGGATGTCTTCATAAATAGTTAACGAAACCCCTACCAGAAAAAAAAAATCCAATATAAATTGATAAATATTCACAACTATAAGTATCTCTCTCGTGTGGAACCTCATCATCATTTCATGTGAAGCACAATTTGAGAAGACACAACATATTAAGATCTTTACCAACATATATATATATATATTACACACATAGTGATAACAAAAAAAAGGCATGGGAGATCATCATGATTTCATCAACTCTGGAAGCTGGTGGAAAGTATCTTCCTCTTCATCAATATCTTCTTCCTCTTCCATGAGAGCAAACTCAAATGAATCTGGTGGTTCTGCTGTTTTCCATGATAAGCTTCATCATCAAGATCATCATTCATTAGCTACTGATCACCATCTACAGATGATTGGTCTAGGGCTTTCTTCACAATCACCTGTTGATCAATGGAATCAATCTCTCCTGTGAGTCCTCGGATTGTTTCCTGTTTCCTTGGTTTCAAATCATTATGTAACAATAAACTTAATGATTGTGTGTTCTGTCCTTTGTTTTTTTTCATTGTGGGGAACAAAAGAAGAGGAGATAGTAAAGCGGAGACAAACTTCGGAGTGATGCTTCAAGAGAATCTCAATTTAGATGCGACCACAAACGCAAACGCTAACACAACGTCATCCACAACGTCTTACCAGCTGCAGGAATCTGATTCTTCTCATCACCAAGCTTTGTGGCGAGACCCACATATCAATAATAACGATTTCAAACCGCAGCTAAACATGACGAGCAGCAACCGCGGTTTCTTTTCAGACCACCATCAGTTCAGTCCCCACGGGAGCTCAAGTACCGACAGTAGCACAGTGACATGTCAAGGTTCTTTCTCTATTGACAACTCGACCAACAACACCTTATACGGAACAGCAACAACTCCCAACTCCTCTTCAGCTATGTTCCATCAACATCAAGGAGCTGGCTATAGTTTGTCTGGCTCTACCGACCAGCAAGCGTCGAGGAATCATCAGCAATCAAATCTTGGGTACTCTCAGTTCGGTTCCTCCACTGGAAACTACGACCAGGTGGCGACGGCGTTACCTCCTACTTGGTTTCTAAGATCTTCGCCGCCGAAACCACACAGCCCTTTGAGATTCTCCAACAACGCAACGTTTTGGAACCCTGCGGCGACGCCTGGAAACGTGGGGCCTAATCAACATGACGCGTCGTCTAACTTTTTCCCGGCGTTACAGCCGCCGCAGATTCACCCGGCGAGTTTTGACGAGCAACCTAAGGTTTATATATATATATATATATATTGTAATATCATTATAATTTATAACTGCATGTGTTATATCTACGGATGTTTTATACATATATAAATTGTTTTCGGTTCAGAGTATATCAGAGGTTAGAGATTCGAGTAACAGTGAAGTAAAGAGAGGCGGAGGAGATCAACCGGCGGTGAAAAGGGCTAAGAGCGAAGCAGCGTCTCCGTCACCAGCTTTCAAGGTATATTTTGCTTTTATTAAAGATAAAAATAATAAAAGCTTCTTTTTTGGGACTCTAATAAAGGCATCTTTATGCACATTGATATTTTAAAAATATACAAATATTTTCCTGGTTTAGTCAAAGAAAATGAAACGAATCTTTTTGTTAATTAAAACAAAACCCTGCTGACGAAAAAAAAACCCTAATTTAAACAAATTTATTAGGTTTAATCATTTGCATCCAAAATATTTTGGATTTAGACAATCCATATCCATTTTTTCACCTAATAAACAGACATGCTAAGTTGTATTCTTTTTATATCATTAAAACAAACATTCTTTCCCAAATTCTTGCATGATTACAAGATTTCTTAAGTTTTTCTGCTTAATTATATTAAAATATCTGTTTCTGCTGAATTAGGTGAGGAAAGAGAAAATGGGGGACAGAATCGCTGCGCTCCAACAATTGGTTTCACCTTTCGGAAAGGTACTCTCTCTCTCTCTATCTCTGCAATTTTTTGCTTTAGCTTTCAGAAAGATGATGAGTGTGTATTAGTATATTTGTCTACTGTCATTATTACTATATATTTCATTTACATATTATAATATTTAAAGTCTATTATTCTGTAGATATTGTTTTGGGATGATGAATGAAATACAATTCTTAGATTTTGTTTTACTGAATCTCATGTGGTTTTATGTCAGACTGACGCAGCCTCAGTGCTCTCTGAAGCCATTGAATACATTAAGTTTTTACACCAACAAGTTTCTGTAAGTTTGCCCATCCCTTGTTTTTATAGTATATAACTTTTTGTTTTCTTTTGCTACAATATTATTAGTTAGTCATTGTATCTCTACTGATGTACGAACCTGCAAATGATTATACTTCAGGCTCTGAGCAACCCATACATGAAAAGTGGAGCTTCTTTACAGCATCAACAGGTAGTTTTTTATAATATAATTTCCTGTACATTATTACTGTTATCTTATTCAATTGAATTAGAGAGCATGGCTCTCATTCGTATTCTTTATTACATGTATATTTAATGGTGTTGCCAAAAAAAAGTATATATTTAATGGTTGCTTCATCTACAAGATTTGACAATACATTATTCCAAAGAAACAATATAACCATGCTTTTGCAGTTAAAGAGGAGTTGTTGTAAGTTTAATCTTTTTTTTCTTTATCAATGATGCAGAGTGATCAACCGAAAGAGTTAGACGTATCAGAAGAACCAGATCTTAGAAGTCGAGGCTTATGCTTAGTGCCAGTTTCGAGCACGTTTCCAGTGACACACGATACTACAGTAGATTTCTGGACTCCAACATTTGGTGGAACTTTTAGATAGATTGATATATAGATGAAAATTTTATCTTAGATGTTGGTTAACGTATATTTTAATTAACCTATATATACGTTGATTTGCTGATAGTTAAGAAAATCACTAGCATTTTAAACGAAGAGGGAAGATCAATTAATGGACAAGTGAATAGTGTTTGTCCATGTCTATTTTTAGATGTATAACTAATCTCTTAAAATAATCTGTAAGTGAAGATTTATATGCATATATACAAAGAATATGTACGAGCTATTGAGATTTGACTTATACTTTATTTTTCAAACGATTAACTCCAGATATATTTCAAAATATACCTAGATGAGTCTTTCTTGCTTCTGTTATATAATAGTATTAGATGATAACTGCGCGCATGCACGAAGTGAATATTTTATACTAATATTTGTTATTAAATAGTTTTAACATTTTGTAACACTATAATTTTTATTGATTGTAAAATAAAAAATACAAATATTGGTCTTACGTTGTTTGAAAGTTGACGTATTATAGCTCATTTTAATTATTTTAAAGACTTCATATGTACAAAAGGAATTACGTTTTGCGGCTGATGCAAATCACTGAAATCATATAGTCGATATCAGTTATAAAATGATGAAAGTGGGTTAGGTTCTCCGCTCTCGATTTTTTTACTCTAGACTCTCCATAAGTGATTTCATTTCTAGCTCTATAAAATTATGCTTTCATTCTCGTTTCGGTTTCACTGATATGAATTTTTTTTGAACTTATTCTATGACTTTCAGTGAATTACATAAAGGTTAAATTAAAAAAAAACATCTTCACTTGTAATCCTAGAACATGCGGCCGATATAAGACACGAAAGTCGAATTCATCGACGATGAAAAATCCAACCAAAGGGTTTCGAGACCGGTTGAAAACCATCTCTATAGATGAATAGATCTCCTGACATTGCAATGAAATTTTAACTATTTTTAGTAATTTATAGTCGTTTTAAAAAAATTAAAATACAACATATTTTTACTATATGCTTAATGTCATTGTTTAATTTAATTTAATAATATAAAACTAAACAGAAAGAGGATACAAAAATCGTTATACAACATATATGATTCATAATTATTAATTGTCATATATATGTTAATCATATTAGATAATTTCGTAGCTTTTATTTAAGGAAATAATTTATTTAAAATAATTTCGTAGTTTTTAATTTGATAGTTAGTTTAATTAAAACTATAATATATATTTATATATGGACTAAATTATTTTTCTAAAGATTCTAAAAATCATCATAGTGATGACACGTATTTACAAAAATATGTTGTAATGTTTCAGAATTAATATATAGGATATGTGATGTATAACAGATAAACATGAAAATATTCGTTATACAAGAATGTATGGATCTATAATATGAGCAGTCTTCATTGATTCAGAGAGGGAGAAAGATGATTTAATAAAGGCCAAAAGGAGCTTTTGTTTCTTCCTTTATTTAGCTATTCTATTTTTTTTTTTTTTGAAAAGGAATAATTAGATTCCACGAATAAGAGAGAGAAATGTGTTGATATGCATATTTTGATTGGACAAGAGAGAAAAATTCGGACAGATATATTTTTATAACTTTGGAATAATGTTAGTGGAACAAAAATGATGGCCCACAATTGTTTTACTTTTATTTTTCTCTCAAACTGTTTTTATTTGAAATATTAAGTTTGTAATATAAAAAGCACTCCATGCCCTCTACATTTTTATTACACTGAATTGTTTGCTTAAAGGGAAAATAGTAGTTTCAAAGAGAATAGTTTTCTACATACGGAGGAAAATTGGGATGACCGACTCGGTCGATCCTGCTATTTTGTTTTCAACTACTCTAGTGGGTTTTTAGAAAACTTTGTACTTCTTATTTGAAAATTTGAACCACACAGTGACATATAGTGACGTGAGATTATTGCACTGACCCATCAATTTCATGTATCTTGATATGTTTTACAACGATCTTAAAAGGTACATGCAGACTTCTTTATAGATGATGTGATTAGTTGATTACCAATTAACAATAGTATTCATTGAATTAGCACTTGCTCATGCATAAGAGTTTACATTAGTATACTGGATTCATCTATTAATTAATTGCTATTATAAATGTAGTATACAGAATTTATAGAGAATTCATGAGTGATTGACAGACATGTATTTGTCCGAAAACATAGTATGCTATATATGTCAGATTATTTTATTTATTTCGTATTAGCAACGATAGTTTTCTTTAGAAAATGGTGTATCTTGGTTTTGTTTTGAAAATTTATATTAAATTACTGAAATTGTAACCATTCCTTCTCCAGGATCATTCATAACATGTACTTTAATTGTCTCTCTGCCAAAACTCCACGATCTATGTAATTTTTCGTCCAACACATATAAATATTCTATCTTGAAATCACCTAGCCAACAATATCTTCTTGTTATTATTCCATGCATTATATAAGGAAAGCTAACTCAAGCCTATATATCAAACCAACATTCATTTTCTACACTTTCACTTTGGCATTCAGATCATTACCGAAATACAGGAACCTGGTGGCTTACTTTACTACCCTTTTTGCTGAATCCGTTTGTTGTAACATGATGATATCTAATTCTTGTTTAATCCATTGTTTAAAATCCATCCGCTCTATTCCATCTTATCCAGTGGCGGACGGAGAGCACAACGTATGGGGGCGCGTGCCCCCAACTACCTTTTTATTTTTCTTTAACAAATGCTATAAAATGGATTAAGTGCCCTCTATTCAAAAAGAAAATACAGTGAAAAATTGTTTGTGCCCCTTATTAAACCTGCTTCTGCATCCGCCACTGATCTTATCTTCACTAAATATCCTTGTTATATATATGGATCATTCACTTTCTGCTGGAAGGAAAATAGTGTCCTCATCTTTCAAAATTTATGATATAAGAAAAAGAAATTCCAAATAATGGCCGTTATGACATTTTGGCATCTAATAAATCGTCGACAAGAGTGGGGAACAATCCAAAATTTCAACTTTTTTACATGTTGTGTTTAATTTTTTGAATCTGAAGTCGAGAGCATAATTCTTTAGTATCTGATTGAAATATATCCATGCCAAACATGAAATGGGAACATTAGATTAATTGGTTATATAATTTTGAAATGTAAAAGTATTTAACGAAAATGAAGACAATGTGAATTATAATTATTTTGTAAATTGTTTATAAAAATATACAGTTAGTTAAAAAAACAATATACAATAGTTCATAACTTGCAACATATTCTAAATATGTTTAGGCATTACGGTTTGGTATATGTAGCCAAAATTCAATAACATTTGATTTTAGTCTTTCCAACGTTAACCGAAATTCTTTCACCTAGGAAACAATATATAAACCTAAAATACTTGCCAATTTCTTAGATATAGTTTATTTTTCTGTTTTGGACTGGGTAGATAAAAAATCTATTGGGCCGTAAAATATTCTCATCTATTGGGTGTTTAAAAAAAAGAGGTGCCCCAGGGATTGGGTAAATACAATATTTACTATTGGGCCGTACAGTATTCTCATGTGTTATTATTATTATTATTATTATTATTATTATTATTATTATTATTATTATTATTATTATTATTATTATTATTATTATTATTATTATTATTATTATTATTATCCAAACTCTTTTTTTTGAGCAACAATTATTATCGAAACTCTATCCAGNGAGATGGTGATTGTGTTTCTTATTCTTTGTTTAATGGTATTTAAGAGGAAAAGTAGAATAAGAAACCTAGTTAAAGACATTGAGATTAGGTGACCTCCATTGCAAGTCTCTTATTTAGAGTTTTTAAAAAAAAATGAATAACAAGAACTTGAATCAATAACCATAAGCAAGAACATGAATCAATAACCACAACCAAAAAC
>OVBX01001714.1:10949-24045 GCA_900406325.1 Erucastrum elatum | reverse complement strand
ACAGCTCTAACGGAATGAGTGATGATGGATACAAATGGAGAAAGTATGGTCAGAAATCCATCAAAAATAGCCCCAATCCAAGGTACATATAATATATACATGATCTGCTTCAGAATCCTATATATTTCAATCTTCTATCGTTCAGGCAAAGCATAGTGTACTTGTACACAGCATATACTTAAGTTTTTGGTCACAAGCCTAATGTTACTATGTGTAGGAGTTATTTCAAGTGCACAAACTCAATATGCAATGCAAAGAAGCAAGTGGAGAGATCAATTGATGACCCTGACACATATATCATCACCTACGAGGGTTTCCATTTTCACTTCACCTATCCTTTCTTCTTATCCAATAGCACACATAGATCCAATAAAAAACCCAAAATACATAATGATGCTCAAAATAAAGCCCATTTTGAAATCAATTCAAACTGTCAAACCCAAGAAAAAAACAAACAAACCAAACTAGTCAAACCAGACTACCAAAATTTTGTTGCCTATGAAGCCGATGGAAACAAACTGGCAAATCTGGAAGATGAATTTTTCCCCCCACTTATTCGGTGCCGGCAGCAACAAGGGCTTCTTGAAGATGTGGTGGCTCCGGCAATAAAAAATATTCCGACCAATGATGATGTTTTGGCAGCTTCTCGGTCTTCATTATCGTCTTGTACTTCCTCAACATGCTCTTTTTCTCGGACCGATTCACCACCCCTTTCTCCATCTTTCTTTAACATCGGATTTACTGATGAAATAGTTATATCGGATCTTGTAAACTTCAACCACTTATGATATATGTATTAAATATACTTTGTATGTATTCGGAATTGTTGAATTTTGTTTTAATCTTTCCGGATCAAAATAAGATGTTCTTTGGCACAGTGGGGCAATGTAAGATATATGTTCGATTTTCTTGAGTAGTGAGTTGTCAATGTGTTTGTTGAGATCTGCCGTTCTTCTTTTTGCTCGTATCAGGCATAGAGTGTCTAGTTGACTAAATGTACTAATCAAACTAGATAATAGACTGTTATCTAGTTTAACCCACACCCACTAGAACACGGATAAGACCCCTTGGCTTTATTAGATTAAACTGGATCAAGCGTGATGATCAAAATCTAATCAAAGATCAACTTCACTCAATGTGAACCCAACTGTTCAGTAGACTTAGCCATGATATAAAGGCATGAATAAATCGGAATGATCGAAGAAATCATTCCGATTTATATGAAATATGAATTATGAACGATCGAGACAATTGACTCAAATCAAAGCCCAAACTAAAATCATCAACTTATTCGAGCTGCTGTAGAAACACTATACAACAAATAGTTTTTCTTCCAAGAAAAGAAAAGACCTTATTGATTTGTTACCAGGCCAGACAAGAACAAAGCAGCAACAAGAGACTCGTGTTCACAGTTTAGAGAAACGAGGTTGTCTTTTCATCATCTGAGCAGACACAGCTTCGTTGAGATCATCCGATATAAGCATACCCGAGTTCCAAGTTGCCACGTAGTCAAGACCTTGTTCCACACTCATCTCCCTGCTTCTTAACAGCACCGCCTTTGTCCCCGTCACAGCCAAAGGAGACTTCGCCGCTATTCCTAAAAATAAATAAAAAACTATAAAACATTAATTCCATTTCAAGAATCAAAACATAACCAAAGGTCTCGAGTTCGAACCCAGGCGAACTCATTTATTTTCAGTTACCTTCAGCGATCATATTAACGCCTTTATCAAGCTCCGACTTAGATCCGAAAACCCGAGAAACGAGCCCAAGATCCTTCGCCTCACCTCCCGAGAACCTCCTCGCCGTCAACGCCAGCTCCATAGCGTTAGCATACCCGACAATCCTCGGCAACCGCTGGAGCGTTCCGAGATCCGCGACGATCGCAAGATCGACCTCCTTGACGGAGAAGAACGCGTCCTCGGAGCAGTACCTAACGTCGCAGGCCGTGACGAGATCGACGCCTCCTCCGATGCACGCGCCGTGCACGGCGGCGATTACAGGCTTCCGGCACTCTTCCAGGGACGTTATCGCCGCCTGCATCGATTTGATTCTCCGGCGGAGGCTCTCGCTCGAGCGTCCTCTGTCGCTGTTTGAGCAGGATTGGGACGAGATCGAGGAGAGGGAGGAGAGGTCGATCCCGGAGCAGAAGTGTTTTCCGGAGCCGGAGAGGACGATGACGGAGACGTCTGGGTTGTTGTCGAGGGAGGAGAGGGCTTTGGGGAGCTCGGAGAAGGAGTCGAGGGATAGGGCGTTGAGGTGTGATGGTCTGTTGAGGATGAGGTGGAAGACGGAGGAGGAGGTGTTCTTGCGGACGATTTGGAGGGTTTCGTAGGGATCCATTAGCTTCCGAATTGAAGAAATGATAAGGTTGTGAAGAGAGAGAGATGATTGAATTTCGTTGGGAACGATGACCTTTTTTGGTTTGATTGGAGACGGTTTACGTCGAACCGTTTTCCTCGGTTAACTGTTGGGTGAGCCGATGAAATTAACTTTGCAACATGCCTTGACGGGACCGACGTGGTGTTTTACTGTTTAGATAGGGGACGTATAGATTCAGATCTCTGTTCAATTCTTTTGTTATTCGATATCTATACTATTATTTGAGAAGTGATTTGGCTTATGTGTCAACTTCTTCATAGTTTTAGGTAATTTTGATTATTTGTTATGTTTTCCATAATTTTAGGCAATTTACTCATTTATTATGTTTTTAATAATTTTAGTTTTGATTATTTGCCATATCCTCCAAAGTTTAGGTTTTTTATTTTGTCATATTCTTAGTAACTTTAATTGGTAATTTTATTTTTTTATCATATTTTTGAATAATTGGTGGTAATTTTAGCGTTTTTTATTTGTCATATTTTTCATAATTTTAGTATATTTTTCTTATTAGTCATATTCTATTATTTAGGTTGAGTCATTGATCTTAATAAATAACTTTTTGAATTGTTAGTTTTAAACAAAATTAGTGATTATTTAATAAATGTTTCCATTATATTCAGAGATAATTATTATTAAAGAGTATTATCAAATTTTTGATATTTTATAGTTTTATTAAGATGTTTACTTTAATAATATTAAATCGTTTAATATTTTTATTTTATTTTTATTTTAGATAGAAATTTTACTTCACTTTTGTGCCACCAAATTATCTCACCAATCAAAAAAGCTAGGTAATTCGATTCATTCACATCAAGATCATGAATGTTTGATATTTGGAATATATATTATTCCGAAGATATTTCTTTTGCAAATATGAATTGAATGGTGATGAGGTCAAAAATACTATCTCTTACCGTTAAAAAAGTTTAGTTAAATAGAAGTATGTTTTTAATTATTATAGATTTTGTTAAATGTGTCACTATAAATCCAGATGATGACGAAATTCATATAAATGCAATTAAGGTTTTGATAAAGAAGAGTTTGATTTCATAAGCTTCACTGATAATTGCTAATGATTTATTTTGTATATTTATTTTTTAAATTATTTTAAATTTTAAATAAAATTTTATTAGATTATTATGGTGATGATATGTTTTACATGTGTAATAACAAAAAGCATATCTTTTGATTAATTTCTTACTTGCAAGTTGAAACTAATTAAATAATTTTAATTGAAATTAAAAAAAATGTTAAAATCTGAATTAATTAGATTTTTATTAGTCCGCACAAGTGTGCAGGCCACCATCCAGTTTTTATATTATAAAATCTGTATTATATCAAAGTAGAAAATTTGTTTTAAATTATATAATTAGTGATTATTTAATAAATATTTCCATTATATTCAGAGATAATTATTATTAAAGAGTATTATCAAATTTTTGATTTTTTATAGTTTTATTAAGATGTTTAGTTTAATAATATTAAATCGTTTATTTTTTATATTTTTTATTTTAGAAAGAAAGTTTACTTCAACTTTTGTGCCACCAAATTATCTCACCAATCAAAAAAGCTAAGTAATTCGATTCATTCACATCAAGATCATGAATGTTCAATATTTGGAATATATATTATTCAGAAGATATTGTTTTTGCAAATATGAATTGAATGGTGATGAGGTCAAAAATACTATCTCTTGCCGTTAAAAAAGTTTAGTTAAATAAAAGTATGTTTTTAGTTATTATAGATTTTGTTAGATGTGTCACTATAAATTCAGATGATGACGAAATTCATATAGATGCAATTAAGGTTTTGATGAAGAAGAGTTTGATTTCATAAGCTTCACTGATAATTGCTAATGATTTATTTTGTATATTTGTTTTTTATATTATTTTAAATTTTAAATTTTAAATAAAATTTTATTAGATTATTATGGTGATGATATGTTTTACATGTGTAATAACAAAAAGCATATCTTCTGATTAATTTTTTACTTGAAAGTTGAAACTAATTAAATAATTTTGATTGAAATTAAAAAAAATATGTTAAAATCTGAATTCATTAGATTTTTATTAGTCCGCACAAGTGTGCGGGCCACCATCTAATTTTAGTTTATAAAAATTGTTATTTGCAGTGACAAAAAAGTTAGTTATATGTTTCGGTTTCATCTTTTCCTATATTTTCTTTTATATACCTTATTTGAACTATATATATTTTGATTTTTTTTTGTTTATATAAATAGTTTATTCAATTACAAGATATGAGCCCGTTGCGTTGCAACGGGTTTTATTTGATGTTTTAATTTAATAAAAATATATAATAATATATCATTTTATTGTAGTTTTATGATTTGTATATGTTATGTGAGATTTATTTTATTATTAAAAAAAACTTCACACATAAGTCCAAATTAATATTTGTAGTTTATAATCATGGTGCATGCATAGATGAATGGTTATAAAATTTGTATTTGGAATTAGAAAAAAACACTATAACCAAAAATTTAAACAGAACACAACCCAAAATAAAAAATTGAACTAAAAGTACAAAAATGAAAGTCAAATAACACAATCAAGTCAATGACAACATTATATACTGTTCTATTGTACTAATTTACTATCTTACCGAATAAGTTTTTTTAGGATTCTTTAGAAAAGGAAAAAGCTTTATTTTATAAATCTCCTTTTTATTTACAATAAAAATTACTATTAAATATTCTTTTTACTTATGATTTAAAAATTAGAAAAAGAAAATTACTATCATGTAACCTATTACAATTATCTTCTTTAAAATTTTAGAAAAAAAATAATTTTCTATTAAGTAATTATTTATAGTTATTAATAAATAATTTTAATATTACTATTTTTACAATTCGTATCAATACTAATTGTACAATTGTTTTGTTAATTATTATTACCAGTTAATTTTGTAAGTTTCCATTTGTAAAATTTATTTATTTCAATATCACTAATAATTTTAACAATTTTCTTATATAGTGAAAAAATGCATAACTGAGAAGCATGACAACAATGAAATAATAATCATGACAACGATCAACCATAAATTTAAAAGAATCGATCAAAAAAGACAGAATTCAAAAGTATAACAACGATCAAATAATAATTATGACAACGATCAACCATAACTGTATAAGGAGAAAAAAATATTTAACTTCACCTTATATTTTTCTTGAATCAATAATTATGCTTGGTAATAAAATATGAGAAATCTTAGTTCTAATAGATGTGAATAATCATTGTTCATATTGGGTTATGATCTTTTTAATCAGAATTTTAATAAGGAAATTTAAAATTAATCAGTCTTTGACATTTTTTTGGTTTAAGTTTTTTTTAAAAGGATAACTACTATCTAATGTTTTTTTTTTCGTTTTGACATTTTTAATTAGATTTGAATAAAGGAAAAATTAGCATTATGAGAATAGAAATATTGTAAAATTGTTTTATTACAATTATATTTTCTTTATTATAAAGGACAATTAATATAAAATAGTATTTTTCATTTTTAGGTTTATATTTTTAAAAGGATAATTACAATTCAGTTTTGGAATAGTTTTTGTTAAAATTAAAATTACTATGACTTTTTGAAAAATCGATTTTATTTTAATAAAATTTAATAAAAATCGTTTTATTATAATAGGATTCTCTTTTTTTGAATTGACATTTTTTATTTTTATTTTAAATTTCATTTTAATAATAATTTTAAAAGGATTATATACAGGAAAATAGTCTTTTCCATTTTTATATGTTTATATTTTTAAAAAGGAAAATTACAATTTGGTTAATGTATGGTAACAAACTAATATATGGTATTTTTAATTAAGATTTTAATAAAGGAAAATTGACATTATGAGAGTAGAAATATTTTAAAGAGGAAAATTAGGTTTTAAATTTGTTTTTTGTGAACAATTATTTTTGACACATGTCACAATCTTAAATAGTAACTTGCCATGTGTCGCTATCGTGTTAATTAGTAACTTTGAAAACCAAGCTTTATATAATAAGATAGTGAAAATATTAGAACTATATTTATCTTTATAACATTTTTAAAATTTTAGTTTTTATGTCTACAAATCAAATTTACTAAAACATAGATATTTTCAGTACTTTATATTTTAGATGTAATATTTTCTATCTTATTTAGCTATTGTAAAATAAATAGTAAAAAAATGATAATTATGGTTTTTATTCAAAAGTAGTGATATCAGTATTATTACATAACTAAATTTAGCACACAAAAATTGTTGAACACATGGATATTTTCAGTACTCTAGATTTTAAATATACATAATTTTCTCTTATTTTAAGATTGTTTTATAAAATAAAATAACAAAATGTCAACTTTCAATTTGAATTTGATGATAAATAGCTTTAGGCTTTATAGATGAGAAGCTAACAAATAAGACCAGCCAGAAATTTATTTCCAAGTCTGTTGTACGGAAACACTACGACGACCGCAACGGTGGAAATGGAGGCAGACAGAAACACGACGATGGCGGCAGTGGAGATAAAGGCGGAGATTTACGGGAACACAGCAGTAGAGAGGAAGCTTTAGTGAGATACAAAGATGGAATTTTTAGAAATCTAAACCACTAAAATTGCAAGCCTTTGAAGAAAGTTAGGGTTCCTTATTCTTCTCTTGTTGTTTGGATGATGGAAGAGTAAAAAAATGGTTGTGAATTAAGAAGAAACTAAGAAAGAGGCAAACAAATTCGAGTACGGGATTAAATGAGGAAGAAGAGAGAGGCAGAAAAAAAAGAGATAATAGCTAAAGGTTACAGACCCCTGTTTAGCTATAGGGATATATCCGGATTATTCAATTATGCACAGTGACCTTTTCATATACCTAAATAACTTTTACTTAGAAATTGTCAAAAATACCACAAGTTAGGTACCACTTTTCAAAAATACCCTCAATCAAAAATATATAAATATTTGGGTTTAGGCTTTAGTGATTAGTGTTTAGGGTTTAGTATTAAGGAGTTTGGTTTGGGTTTATATATGTTTTAGAAATATTTTGAAAAATTAGTTTAGTGTTATTTTATCAAAAATTTATAGTATTTTTGAAAATATCTCTTGATTGATGGTAAACATGAAAAGTGGTATCACCAAAGTGGTATAAGTGAAATTTCCCCCTTGGTTATCTAATGCAAATACTCTAAATAGTAATATCTTTTTTATTGCATAAGCAAAATTTTGGCAGACAGAAAATTATTTTTATTTAATTTGGTAATAAGCTATTAAAAAATTTAAATTATTATCAACTTGGGGGTTTCTTATGTCAAATCTTGGAGATCTAATTTATGCATACTATGGTTGGCAAACTCTAGTATTAGTTTTAAATATTCAACCAACTAACTGAGCATTTTTCAGTGCTCTTCAGGAGACCATTTTAAATAAACAAAAAAAAAATTACAAGGGGGTTATAATATAATTGCGCCATACCTGATGATGTTTGTCTTCCAGTACAATGATAACTCTAACCAACTTTTCCTTTCCTATGATAAAATGTTTTAAAACACAATCTTATTATATATAGATTTACTAACCCAAGAACTTAACCTTAAAAGGCTGTATCGAATCATATGCATTTTAATATAAGAATAAGAAAATCATTTTAAGGAGAGGAAATCATGGGTTATTCTTGATTTCGACGCTCTTTGATATCTACCAAAGTCCACATGCTTGTTAAACTATCAAATTGCCTTTAAATTATACTCAATAAAGTTTTTTTTTAATAAAATTTTACTTTTTCCTCGACAATGAAGGAATCATCCAAAAAAGTTGAAGCTGATGAAAGCAGTTTGACTCCTCCCCATCTCCCAACTTGGCACACACCACATGCTCTTTCTCTTTTTATCTCTCTCTCCTTTCTCTTCCTCTCTCTGCTTCTTCTCTCTAGTGCTCATTGTTTTCTCAAGCAAAAAAATGGAAGTTTAACTCTATTGACGACGAGATCCTGCCCTAATTCTCTAATCAGCAGGTAACCCATCTTTTCCTTAGGTGAATTTCTTTTGTTCTTATAGCTTAGATTTATTTCGTTTGTGTTACAAAAAAAAGTTATTTACTTAGCTTAAACAAATATTAAAACAAAAAAAGCTGTGATAATACTTTTTTTTTTTTGAGAAATACTGGAGAAAAACTTCTTTACCATAAATGGTGAGACATCAACTTTATCTCACTCTTCATATTTTATTTCCATTTTTCTTTTTTTCTACTTATAGCAGCGTCATAAGAGAGGATGGTTGAGTAAAAAAAGATTACCATTGGCTTTGCATCTATTGATGAATATATAACCATCAAAGCGCACTTTCTCCACAAGGTTAAACAAGAAATGTTACTCTCTTCCATTAGCCCTATAGATCTTAGGAATCAAAAAACCTTGTTGAGGTTGTACGTAGTAGACTAATGTTACGGAATGTAATTTTAAAAGGGTGATTCTGACAGCTTTTGAGTAGTTAATCCGCATCTGTAAAAGGCTTTTGATAATGAAATGGTAAAGGAGGGTCCTACATCTTGAAGGATTGTGTCCCCACAAACTCAATGAATGTGAATTATTGGTGAGCAAAAAGTTTCTATGATGAGGGTATCTTATGTTGTTGGGTTGTTATAGATTTGGATGAACTTGTGATAGAAAAACTCTTACGCACCCAAAATAAAGAATACAAAAATAATAATTCTGCTTCCTCTGTTGTCACGTTACAAAGAGATCCATAAGTGTTTGTGTTTTGAGGTACGTTAGTGTTTATGTGATCTGTTGAATTTCTCCTAGGTAAAGAGTACTTTTTCGCAGGTTGAAGTTTTATGTGTGTTTTATTTCTCTTCTGACTTTTCAAAGTTGATTTGCTGTTATGAACTTATGTAGTGGAAGAGCTACAGAGTGAGAAAGCCTCTTAGAGATCTGTGTTTACTATTTCTCTTATACTTGTTGTTATTGATCAAACAACAACTCTCTCCTCTAAGGATGAAGGATATAGAGAATTAAGCAAATCAGAGAACTTAAGCTAAAAACATCCAAGAATTTAGTTATAGAGAACCTTGGAAACTTTATATAAGACAGCTCACTATTCGCATTTTAATCGGAAAACTATTCTTAGGAAAATATATTTCATATTTTTTTTCTTCTTGCTCTGTTTTCTAGTGTGTAACAGAGTTAAATTAGGATGAAGGATATAGAGAATTAAGCAAATCAGAGAACTTAAGCTAAAAAACATCCAAGAATTTAGTTATAGAGAACCTTGGAAACTTTATATAAGACAGCTCACTATTCGCATTTTAATCGGAAAACTATTCTTAGGAAAATATATTTCATATTTTTTTTCTTCTTGCTCTGTTTTCTAGTGTGTAACAGAGTTAAATTAGTAGACCAAATATTATGCTATTCCAGAAATTAGCTTTGACAAGCCAGAGTTAATGTTGACTTTTCTTGTAACCAAAAGTTGCAAGTTTCGAAATAATTATTACTATATGCTAATGAGAATTTGTGATTCTTTCAGATTTTGGTGGCTAGTGTCTAAATGGAGTGTGAATGGGAAAATTTAATATCATTCGGTTCATCATCAGCTGAAATTCCAAGAAAGCTACGACCAATGGATTGGGAAACTGATGAGTTTGATTGTACCTTTGGTACATCTGCGTATGCTGGTAGCTCAGGTCTAGCTCACGCTTTCTCTAAAAGCTCAAAGTCAACTTCCATTACCTCTTCATCACCTGAAGCGAGAACACTCAACTTCACATCAGAAGAGTTGGGGAGCAGTGAAGAGTTTGCTAAAGGAATCAACACATCTCCGAGTCTTGAACTTTCCTTTGGCTCTGGTGATCCGGTTCTTGGTCTAAAGCTAGGTAAGAGAACATACTNTCGTCATCTTCTGCTTCTCCCGTGAAGAGAACGAAATCTGCTTCTCAGAAGTTACAAACTCCTCGTTGCCAAGTTGAAGGGTGTGACCTCGATCTCTCGTCGGCTAAAGACTATCATCGTAAACACAGGATCTGTGAGAACCACTCGAAGTCCCCTAGAGTCATTGTGAGTGGTGTAGAACGTCGGTTCTGCCAACAATGTAGCAGGTTCCATTGTCTCTCTGAGTTTGATGGGAAGAAGCGTAGCTGTCGCAAGCGTCTCTCAGATCACAATGCAAGACGTCGCAAGCCAAATCCTGGGGTGACATATGGTATATTACTATACAACCATCATTTCTCTTTAATTCTTGAAAATATGAATTTGATACCACTTAGTAGTTTGGAGCTCACTGTAATATTTTGTGCATGCAGATGGGAAACAACAGATGGATTTTGTATGGAACAGATTTGCTCTTATCCATCCAAGAAGTGAGGAGAAGTTTCTATGGCCAAATCCAAAACCTATACCATCAAGAGAGTTAATACAGCAACCTGCAAAGACTAGAGCTGAGTTGTTCAGTAAAGGTTTGTTTATTTCTTTCTCTTTGTTTATATATTGATATTGGGTTCATGATTTTGATGATGTTTGTTTTATGTTTTGGATATTTTTAGAAAAGGTGACAATCTCTTCAAGCATGGGTGCTTCTCAAGATCTTGATGGTGCTCTCTCTCTTCTGTCAAATTCAACATCATGGGTTCCCTCTGACCAGCCAACACGGTTTTCCCTTGATCACCAAGCCGCAACCAACCTCCAACCCACGGCTCACCGGTCTGTGACTCAACTTAGTACCGTCGTGTCCGACTATTGGCAGCCGGACCCACCAGCGGTTGAGGGGCCAACCGGTCTACATAGTAGAAACGGGGTAGGCCAGTTTACTGAGAACTACTTCAGCTTGAACCAGTTTTATAACTGAATGTGTATTGCCTTGAAATCCTATTATGATTTTGTGCAAGGATCATGCAGGCATAGTGGTAACGTTAATATAGAAGCTGTGAAACTTGCAAAGACACCAAATCCTCTGTTTTTATTTTGTCCATTGATTATTCTCAGGTTTGAGAGAGCTGTGACAATTAGTCTTATAAATCATCTTGATACATTAGAATTTCCATATTTTGTAGTTGTACTGACAGTGTAGCAAACTACAAAATTGATCAAACGCATGATGATGTCGATGATCTTTGGAAGTAACGTAAAAGAGATCCGTTATTTGATCTATAGATATAAAGCTTACATTATTCAGTTTCACCAGTGGACAAACTCATTATGAAGTGCTTAAAACGTTATTGAATCAAACAGAAATATGTTTCTCCAACCATAGCAGAATACAGTGATCCTTATATAGTCACATACATAAAGGTATATGTGTAGCCATCATAGATAGAGGATACATTTTCATCTTCCCTCATTGATCTTGACTCCAAGCATTTGCTTATCGTCGCCGTCTTTGGGTGTCACAAAGCCCGTGGAGTAGGATGTAGAAGCGCATGTGTCTATAGTTTGAAAGGCCCTAAAAGAGGAGCTTGAGGTGTCATCAAATCTCCAGTCAGTTAGGTAGCCTAGCTTGGAGGTTACATCACTGACCTCAACATCTCCTGAAAGCATAGCCACCACTCTTGACATCGATGGTCTCAAGGAATGAGATGAATATGTGCACAGCAGAGCAACGCCTAACACGCGTTTCACTTCTTCCATATTGAATTCAGTCAGCTTATGATCAACTAGTTCAACTTCACGGCTATTCTCGTGGAGATTCCATGCCTGTATAACCAAGATTGATGTATTATATTATCTTTTGGATAATAACAATTTCAATCAACTTTGAGTAACAAGTAAGGACATACCCATTCAAGAAGATATTTTTTCTCATTCCCAAGATTCACATCAGAGTTTTTCCTTCCACTTACCAGCTCAAGAGCAACAATTCCAAAGGCATACACATCTGTTTTCTCTGTTAGGTGTCCACGCATGGCATACTCTGGTGCAAGATATCCACTTGCATTCGTACCAAACGACATGTGGGTTATAAATAACTAGGTGATTTTCCCGTGCTCATGCACGGACATAATATTTATAAATTAAATATATTATAATAATTGAATGATATTTACTTTAGTTTAAAATTAATTTATAATTTGTTTGTATAATATATATTAATAATATTATATTAATTTAATTATACATATGATTTTAGATATTTTATATTTAATAGGTTTTGTTGTTTTTATAGTCGATTCTGTTATCATTTGAGTTATCATTTAGACATATTAAATTCTTTCTATTTCTTTGAATTCAACTATAACATATTTTTATTCTAAATATACTATTGTTTTGATTATTTTTCTTATTTGCATTTAAGTTGATTGTTGTCTTAGATATGTAGTAAAATTGTGCATTTGTTTTAATATCTCTTAAAATATGCAGTAAAATAATGTTTGTTTTTGAGAAATTATATTATATAAGTAAAATACAATTTATTGTTTTTTTCTGTAATTGTAAGATATTATAGTTAACTAAATATATGAAACATTAAATATATATATATATATATATATATATATATATTTCGAATACTAATTAGTAGTTATAATATTTTTTTGTCAATTAAACATATATCAGTTTATGTTACTTAATTATTTTATATAATCATCTAATAAAATGAATAGATATATAAAAACAAATTCTATTACTTTGAAAATATATATTTCCACTATGTCAAATTATGTTTTAAAAGAAAAATACTTCTTTTTTTCTAATATCAAGAGTATATGTGTGAACCTTTTTTTATGAAATCACATTGTATACA
>OVBX01001714.1:0-10929 GCA_900406325.1 Erucastrum elatum | reverse complement strand
ATATATTTTATGTTATTTAAAAATATCTTCTAAATAAAATATTGCTATTTTGTGAAATTTCTTTTTTTATGAAATCATATTATATATACGTATATTTTCGTAATAATTTTTTTATACTGTATAAATATTTCCTTTTTATTTCATATTGTTATTTGGAAAATTCTAAAAATAAAATAATTGTATTTAAATGTTTTTTAATTCATTAAGGGTATCAATGTAATCAACCATCGTAAGAATTAATGTGAGCGCGACACATAGAAAACTGACTTATCAAATAATATTATAGAGATACCATAACGTATATAATAAGGTTGCAAGGAAGACAAAGTTGAGGGTTTTGGAATGCTTACATAGTCCCTGCCACTCGGGTACTTATGTGGGTTTTTTTGTCATCGTATAGCTTTGCAAGCCCAAAATCAGAAATTTTTGGGAGAAGATTAGAGTCAAGCAAAATGTTGCCGGTCTTCACATCCCTGTGTACTATGCGAACGCTCGCCTCCTCGTGGAGGTACGCTAGACCTCTGGCTACTCCCATGCATATCTCAAAACGTGTAGACCAATCAAGATGTAAGCTATTACTACCTCCTGCAACATTCAAATAATGAGTAACTGAGCCTTGTAGAAACAAAGATGAAAATCATTTCTGTTTATGTTCATTACCAAATAGTGCGTGGTCGAGACTTCCATTTGGGAGATACTCATATACCAGCAAGCGATGATGCCTTTCATAGCAGCAACCGTAAAGTTTTACTAGGTTGCGATGCATAACGGCAGAAATTGCTATGATTTCTGCAACAAATTGTCCCTTCCCTTGTCGGGATCCAACCGACAACACTTTCACCGCGATTTCTCTCCCATCATTCAGAGTTCCCTGTTGGATGTGTTAAATCATAACAAAAAACCCTATATATTTATCCATTTTTTTGGTTTGAGCTTTACCTTATAAACAGACCCAAAGCCTCCCTCTCCAAGCTTGTTTGCGGGATGAAAATCTTGAGTGGCATTTTTTAGCTCAGAGAAAGTAAAAGTGTAAGGCTTTACATCCATATTAAGCAGCTCTGTAACCATAAAAATATGAACCAATTTGAAAGATGATATTCAACCTCAAACGTTTGTTTGTGTTGTTATTAGTACCTTCATCATCTGTGTAACTCTTACTGCTTTTCCGGATGATAAAGATAACCGCACCAGCAAAGATGCTTAAAAGGCCTAGGCCAATTGTAACACCCGCAACAGTACCAGTCTTATTCTTTTGCTTTGATGGTGGCGTATTGTCCACAGTTGGTGTAAAATCTGAAAAACGACAATATTTAACACATGCATCAGGGAGGAGATAGAAAAATAAAGGAACTTCCCAGTATCTTAGGCCAACAAAAACACCCGCATCAGTACCAGTTCTATTGTTTCTCTTTGATGGTGGCCTGTTTTCCACAGTTGGTGTAAAATCTGAACAATGACAATATGTAACACTTAGGCACCAGGGAGGAAGTGAAAAAAAAAGAACTTGCCAGTGTTGTGATACCTGGTTTTGCACTGACGGCTGATATTAGTGGTCCATAATTATTCAGGATAGGAATAAAAACTGTTCCTTTGCCAGCCCAGAAAAGATGAATTTCAAGATAATTTTCTGATACATTTGTCTTATATTCCTTATAAACTGCTCGGAGAGTAGTATCACCAGATGTTCTGCGTATATCAAAATCCTTTTCAACAAGTCTTCCCTGAAAAACAGAGCTAGGTCTCAAAATTCATCAAGAAGATTATTACACCAAGAAGTTAATTTGTAAAGCGGTAGAACAGACCTGGACATAAATGTCAAAACATCGTGTTCCTAAACCTCTCCAAGAGTTAGAACCAAGGATGTCTATTTCTGCAAACTGAAGTGTTACGGAATAGCCTCCATTTTCGAGCCCCAACCCATAATACCTAAGGGAAGATGAAGAATGTCTTGCTGACTGAAAAAGCTCTGAGTCCAAAGTGTTGTTAACCCGTATAATATTGCTACTCCCGTTAAAAAATCCTATGCTACTGACCGCCCATCTCTCGACATCACTCACGTAATATGAAGTTGATCCAAGATCCTCGTCGTCCCTCTCAAATACTACTCCGGCGTAGGACCGTATTTGTGGTCCTCCACAGTTGATCAAAAAGTCAGAATCTAGACATCAGACCATAGAGAAAACCTTAAGAAAATCTTATTTTCCAAATAAATGACGAGCTATTTTACCAGAACTATTGTATAGCATCATATATCTCCTAAACTATGATCACATTCTATATATTCCCGAATTTAAAGTTTTGCAGATTTCATAATTTGTAATCAAACTATAAACCTTATAAATAAGATTTTTAGACAAAATAATACCCTTTTAAATAGTTATTGAAGTATTGGTTTAGTTTAAAACCTGATTTATAAGGTTTATAGCTTGATTACAAAACATTAAACCATCTTTGAACAAGTATAGCTAAGGTCTATGAAATTTGGAGTTTTGAATTTAATTTCCGGGGTTTTAAAGTTTTGAACCTATAGTATACATATTTCAAACTATAAATTCGAAGATATATAAAATACTGGCCATAGTAAGAGTAAGATGACATGTGATGATATACATAGTTCTTGTGAGAAAATAGTTTATCAACCCAGAAATACAAGCATAGTTGAGAACAAAGGTTATCATGATATATCTTTGTCACACTTACATATTCCTTTGCCACGGTTGCAGGGAAAGTTCTTCTGCAGGCACGTCAGTCTTGATAAAACCCTTTTAACAAATTGAAAGCAGATCTAAAATGTAAAAACTGTAATTGGAATTCAGATCAACAAAAACATATTTAATATAATCACCTCTTGTCAAGACCTTCCAAGGTGAAGTTGTTAGCAACAAGATTGCTGGACGAATAATATGTCAAAATAAGAATAAAATTAGAACTAAATGGAGTAAGTTATAAAAGTTTTTCTTAAACTTCTCGCTTTGGACCCTTTCACGTCCAGCAATTCTTTGTCTATCTGTTTGTTCTTCACTCTCTGTTTTCTCTCTGTGTGTTTCACTTTAAGACAAGCATTGCTCTCTGTTTACTCTCTTTTTCTTTTTTGGCCGATCAAGAGCAAAAAAAAGAAAAAAAACATTTATTGTTTACATTGTTAACTCTTTTTTTTTGATCAAACATTGTTAACTCTTTTCTGTTTTCTTTTTCAAAATGTACATGTGGGAGCTAAACCCCGCAATAAGAATTTTAAAATGAACTAGACCATGATCTGTCCGACCGGGTACTTATTTTATTTTTTAATTTTTTATATATACTAAATAATTTATTTTGTAATAGTTACATGTAATACTTTGAATTTTTTTTTGTGTTTGTAATAATAATCGAATGTGTGAAAAGTATATAGTTAAAGCGTCAAATCAACAATGTTAGATTATAACCGATATATATATATATATATATATATGAATGTAGTTAATTTAAAACGTGTTTCAAAATAAATTACTTTGAGTTAGTAAAGTATATGAAATAGATAAATAAATATAATTTTGTAACATCAATTTATTTTTCCATCTTGTATAGAAATATAACATATTAAAATGTCCATGTAAGATTTATAAAAGAAATAATAAAAGTTATATTATAAATGTCCATGTAACATATTAACATTTTTCAGACACACACATATATATATAATAAAATAGGAAAAGACAAAGATTATTAAAAGGTAGGCTTATTAATTATTGTTTCCATAATTTTTTTGTTAAAATTTGATTTTGGAAATGCATTAATTAAAGAAAAAAGACAAAAAATTATATAAGGTATGTTAATTAATAGTTCCAGTGGCATGCCATTGTAAATAACACTGAAAATTAAGGGGTAATTTATATGTGTACTTCAATTTTAATAATAAAGATGAGTAAGATTTAGAGAAACAGTGGAAAAGCTCGGGTAGATCTCGAAGATAGTATTAAGGACACGAAACCCACTTCACACATGAGGCTTTAGTGTCTCAAGCCCAAGTCAAGTCAGAACCCAATCTCCGTTTGAACTCATGTGCTCTGTCTTCTTCTTCTGTCATGCCTAACGGTAAGAAGATAAAGACGACAGCTAGTCGCTGTACGGTAAAGGTGCGAAACCAAATACAGCTACACAATAGATTTGGAGCTCTGGAATCGCGAGCCTTGACGTGTCACTAATCATCACACTTTCATCATGTCTCTCGCTCTTTAAGGCTTTCCTTGTTTCATATATAAGCGTGTCTACGCTCCTTTGTAAACAACAATAATAAAGTATAAGTTTCATCTTCAGATTCTATCTCTAACATTCACATGGTATCAGAGCTTCAGTCGAATCATGGCTGACTCACCTGATCCTCCTCACAACTCTGTTCTTACTATCAATCAGTGTGTTACCTTCAAGTTAAACTCCACCAACTATCTTATGTGGAAACTTCAGTTCGAGACATGGCTGAGCAGTCAGACGTTGTTATGTCATGTTGCTGGTGGAACTCAGCGTCCTTCCCCCACGATTCAAGGAAAGACCGGCAAGGTTGAAACCGAGGCTCTAAACCCTGAGCTTGTTAAGTGGATTCGTGATGACCAGAAGATTATGGCGTGGTTCTTTGGTTATCTCTCTGAAGAATCTCTCAGATCCGTCTACGGTCTTCAGACAGCTCAGGAGGTCTCGCTCTCTCTCGCTAAGAAGTACAACCACATCTCTGCTTCAAGAAAGTGTGACCTTCAATGTCGCCTGAAATCGGTGTCCAAACAAGGCAAAACTTTGTCTGAATATCTCAGTGGGGTTAAGCTTACCTGTGACCAGCTTGACTCCATTGGATGCTCAGTTCTTGAAAATGAGAAGATCTATGGTGTTCTGAATGGTCTTGAACAAGAGTATGAGTCTATTGTTGCGGTCCTCGAGAATGCTTTAGATTCTGATCTTGGTCTCTGGATGAGGTGGAGATAAAACTCACCAACTTTGACGAGAAGCTTCAAGCTTACACTGCAAACTCGACGGTCTCCCCTCATCAAGCATTTTCCACAGGACGAGGTTACGACAATAACAGAGGCTGCGGCCAAGGTCAATCTGTTTCTTCTTGAGGCCGGGATACTCTACAAGAGGGAGAGGTTTCCATCAGTAAATCAACAATGGCTCTCCTTCCGATGCTACCACATGTCACACCTGTCAAATTTGTCACAAGTTCGGTCACTCTGCATACAAGTGTTACAAACACTTTGATCATGGTTATCAGCCTGAGGATTACAACACCGCTCTCGCTGCTATCAGGATTTCAGACCACAATGTTCAGTCTTGTCAGGAGTGGTATGCTGATGCTGATTCTGTCATTGTAGGTAATGGTGAGTTCCTTCCTATTACTCACATCGGCTCTGCTGTTCTGTCTGTTCTGTTCTGTCTGGTGAAAGAGGTAGCTCACTTATGATTATCCATGTGCTATTGAGTTTGACTGTGATGGTGTGATTGTGAAGGACAAGCAGACTAACAGCTCCTCACTAGAGGAAGCAGACATAAGGATCTTTATATGTTGGAAAACTTGAAGTTTATGCCTTATTATTCTACTAGACAGCAAGAAACAAGTGATGAAGTGTGGCATAGCGGTTTGGTCATCCTCACAAGGAAGTTCTTCAACAGCTTTCTTCAAATAAAGCCATAGTTATCAATAAGTCGAGCTCACATATGTGTGATGCTTGTAGATTGGGAAAATCCACTAGACTACCTTTTCTTTCTTCTGAGTTTGTGTCAAATAAGTGTCTTGAACGCATCCATTGTGATTTGTGGGGTCATTTACCTGTAATTTTGACTCAAGGTTTTCTTTATTATGTGATTTTCATTGATAATCACTCACAACATACTTGGTTTTATCCCCTACGGCTTAAGTCCGATTACTTCTCTGTATTTTGTGGATTTCAAGCAATGGTTGAGACTCAGTTTGACTGTAAAATACAAAGTTTTCAGTGTGATGGCGGCGGTGAATTCATAAGCAAAGCTTTCATCAGTCATCTCGCCAACTGCGGCATTCGTCAGTTGCCGCCATGTCCGCATGCGCCTCAACAGAACGGACTTGCTGAACGCAACCATATAAGTATCACCGAACTGGGTCTGACACTTATGTTTCAGAGTAAGGTGCCTCAGTCGCTCAAGGTTGAAGCCTTCTTTACGGCTAACTATCTTATGAATCTGCTTCCTTCTTCAGTCTTACAAGACAATGTCAGCCCTTATGAGGTCCTGATGAAACAACCGCCTACTTACACTGCTCTCCGCGTGTTTGGTTGCAAGTGTTTCGCGCATTTGAAACCCTATGCCACCAACAAACTTGACCCTAAGTCCCTCCTATGTGTATTCTTGGGATATAATGATAAGTATAAAGGATATTGATGCTATCATCCACCCACTAAGACAGTATACATCTTTCGACATGTCTTATTTGAGGAACAATCCTTTCCCTATGAAGATGTTTATCGACAGTTTCAATGTTCCTCCACCACTCCTCTTCTGACTGCTTGGAGATTCGGTCTCACTCAGGCAGACCAAGCTCCTCCTGAGGAATTCTCAATACCACCACCAGACATCCATCCAAGTCAAGCTCAGTCGAGTGTCTCCTCTGTGATATCAACTGTGCCTAATGCAGAGCAGTCTGAAGCATAACCGCTTGAAGCAGAGCAGCCTGTCGCAGAACAGTCTTCTGATTCGGAAGTTTCACTCTTCTCTGAAGATGATTTTCCTCCTCTCATTACTACACCCAGTTCTGCTCCAGTTTATGCGCCTGTTGTGGATGTTCCACCGGTAACATCTACATCTATGCACCCGATGACTACTCGAGCAAAGGCTGGAGTTAAGAAGCCTAACGCACGGTATGCTCTGCTTAATGTAAACTCAAACTATCCTACTCCATGAACTTTGAAGCAAGCTTTGCAAGAAGAAGGTTGTACCAATGCTATGGGTAAAGAATTGGAGAATCATCGTGTAGCACACACATGGGATCTGGTTCGCCCTCCTACAGATATTGAGCCTTTTCACTGTGGCTAGTTTCACAAGACCAAGCTGTGCTCAGATGGTACTCTCGATAAGTTGAAGTCTCGGTTGGTTGCTCGTGGTAATGAACAGGAAGAAGGGATTGATTACCTCAAAAAATTTATCCCGGCAGTTCGTATAGCTACAGTCCGCACAGTTCTCCACGTTGCAACCATCAAAAAATGGCCCATCAAGCAGCTCGATGTCCAGCATGCGTTCTTGCATGGTGATCTTAACGAAACCGTGTACATGAAGCAACCGCCTGGTTTCGAAGACCCGTCTCATCCTCACTACGTTTGCAAGCTCAGGAAGGCTATATATGGTCTCACACATGCACCACGTGCTTGGTTTGATAAATTTAGTTCCTTTTTGCTGGAGTTTGGATTCAAATGCACAGCACGGGATCCGTCTCTGTTCATCTACCTGAACGGCCAAGATACTATGTATCTTCTTCTTTATGTCAATGATATGTTACTGACTGAGAGCAATGATACTCTTGTTTAGCAGCTGCTTGAGTGTCTGAACAAGGAGCTTCACATGAAGGACATGGGAAGCCTGCAATACTTTCTCGGCATTCAAGCCCACTTTCATGATAAGGAAGTGTTTTTGTGTCAAGAGAAGTAAGCCATGGACCTTCTCACTACAGTCGGGATGCTTGACTGTGCTCCCATGGCAACTCCTCTACCTCTATGCCCTAACCAGGTGCTTGGGCAAGACACATTGTTCTCTGATCCCTCTTATTTTTGTAGTCTCACCGGGAAGCTGCAGTATATGACGTTAACCCGTCCTGACATTCAGTTTGCAGTCAACTTCGTATGTCAGAAGATGCACGCTCCCACCATTGCAGACTTCAGTAATTTGAAGAGAGTTTTGCGTTATGTCAAGGGTACTCTGCAGTTTGGTATTAATCTCACTGGAACTACTGATTTCATGCTCCGGGCTTACTCCAATAGTGACTGGTCCGGTTGAGAGACACCAGTCGCTCTACCGGCGACTTCTGCACCTTTCTTGGTGCGAACATTATCAGTTGGTCAGCAAAGAAGCATCCAACGGTCTCATGTTCCTCAACCGAGGCAGAATATTGTACGATGTCTTAAGCAGCCGAAGAACTCAAATGGTTATCATGCCTGCTTGGCAAAATGGGTCCGCCTCAACCTGTCACACCAGAGCTGTATTGTGACAAATTATCAGCTTATTACCTCACAGCTAACCTGACGCAACACAACAGAACCAAGCATTTTGACAACGATTTTCACTATGTCCGGGAGCGGGTTGCATTAGGGGCTCTTATTGTGAAGAAAATACCAGCATATGCTCAGATTGCTGATGTCTTCACAAAGTCAGTGCCTCAAAAACCTTACTTTGATATGCGCTACAAACTTGGCGTCGAGCTTTCACCCGTGTAAAGTTTGAGGCTTAAGTGTTTCAAGCCCAAGTCAAGTCAGAGAAAATAGTTAATTTTACCATATATACATTATATGTTTCTATTTTACAAACTTGGCGTTGAGCTTTTTTCTATTTTTTTTATAAAATAAGAAAATAGTTAATTTTACCATATATACATTATTTAAATTTTAAAAATTTTACTTTATGTTGTCTATTATCTATATTTAATGTATATTTTTATGTTTCATAGAAGTGTTATGTATTCTCCAGCTTACTCCAACTCTTAGCGTATCTAGAGCACACATATTGTACCTTGCTCCAATATCTAGAACTGTTAGAAGTACAATATTTGTATTCATACAGAACAAACAAGAGATTATTTTTCGTGCTCATATTTGTCTTGGTTTTTCCATTGGCAGTTCGTTGAAGCAACTAACCAACTGGTGGTTTTTTATGAAAAGCGAGTGCGGGATGATGCTAGAAGCAGAGGGCTTAGGAGATGAAGAAAATAGTTTTGCGTCCAGATGCTCATTCAGTAGCTGAAGCAAAAAGATGTTAAGTCATCTCAAGAAAAGGAGGTGGTGGAGGCTACTTGGAATGCTAAGGAGATATCCCTTCAGGATGAGTGTGCATTGGCCGTTGCTCATACGAAGAAATGTTTTCGGTGGTTCTTAATCTGAAATTATCTTGGGAGAGAGAGATTTCCGGAGCTACTTGGAATGCTAAGGAGATATCCCTGACTCACAAAGATGGTTGCAAAGAGAAAGAGACTGTTGTTAACATAAGACTCACAAAGATGTTTACCAAGCCCGACCTGTTGCAGAAGCTGTCTGACAGAGGACTTTCATCATCCACTTTTTTGTAACACAAAAGGGTTGGTCTATTAAAGACACAAACCTAATCCACGGGTGGAAGTACAATCCATGGATAGACCTTCTCATTCAAATGAGCTGAAAGCAATAACTCATATCTGTGTGGTCAGTGTGGTTTGAACCCGGATTCACCGTATTGAGTTTTAATTCCCTCAAGTACCACTAGACCACCATCACTGGTTATTTTCATCATCCATTTAAACATAAGAAGGGAGACATAAAATTTCGTTTAGCTCCCTTGCGGTTCTGCCTCGCTCCCTAGCTGTTTAGATGTCCCACCAAGTTGTTTAGCTGTCCTGACTAGTTGTTTAGCTGGTCAGATTTCCACTATTTATAATCCTAAGGACCATGCCTAAATTAGTGTTATTCAAAGTTGTATTGTATCTTTTAAGGTTTAATTTCCAATCTTAAATTAGTGAATAGAGACTTAACTTTTTATTTTGGGATCAAATGTATTCATCGCTTGGGCATCTGAATATCAGTTCAATACAAATTGCAAATATTTATTCAAAAACATTTTAGGTTCCAATCTGTGCTATAATACATGATTACAAGTTTAAAAATATTTATAATATTACTTTTAATAAGAAGTCATAATATTTTCAGATAAATGATTTTTAATTCTAATATTTCATCTAAGAATTCTAAACTTTGGTTTCTTTTAATTTAGTCAAAAGAAAAGAATGCTGAAATCAGGGGAGAATTCATAAAAATATTTTGTGGGTGCACAAGTATTAATTTAATTTTTTTAAATAATATATTACAATTATAATATTATATTAATAAATATTAAAGTAAATTTTTATAAATATAAAATAATACAATAAAAATATTTCAAGATTTATTTATTTTCATTATTTCATTTATGATAGTTTAAATATATGTATTAGAAAATAAATTAAAAATAATTTTAGTAAAGTAAATTAAAAGTCATTTTAAAAGTTATTACATTTAAAAGAAAAAAATATGCATAATCAAACATATATAAGTATTTTGGAGTTTGAATTACTCTTTTCTAAATGGGCTAAGTTTTTTTAATAATTTGAAACTTTTAACAGATAAAGACTTTAAAGAATTAATTGGCTTTAAAATTCTAGTTATATTAATTTCTAAAACTGAATAAATTGTGTTTATCTTGTTAAATAAAATTGATTGATTTTCGGAATTGTCTATTTTATGGATGCAAGTTATAAATTGTTATGGGAGCATATAAAAATTGTGGAGAAATACATAAGTTTTCAAAAAAGTTATGGGTGCACAGAACCTCCTTTTTTTTAAAGGGGGGGGGGGGAAATGTTTTGGGTGCAGGATTCCTTACACATACTTAGGGGTGAACGTCCGGATACCCATTCGAGTTTTGGTTCGGGTCTATTCGGATTTTCAGGATCAAAAATTTCAACCTTATTCGGATATTTATTAATTTCGGTTCGGGTTCAGTTTGGATCGTTGCATGTTCAGTTTGAATTCGGATAACTTATTTAAATTATTTTTAAATTTTAAAATTCATTATATATTTTAAACTTCTAAAAGTCTATAAACAAAATTTATATTACATATAAATTTGAAAAATATATGTCAAAGTGCCTAAACTTAACATATAAATTGGTTTGGTTTGACTATTTGGATAAAATAAAATAATATTTAAATATTTTTG
>OVBX01001713.1:0-24045 GCA_900406325.1 Erucastrum elatum | reverse complement strand
ATATTTGAATCTTGCGTATAAGTGTCACACTATAATTAATCGGACTCCAATAGATGTAACTGCAGTCGTATTTGTCAATATGTAATGAAATGAAATATTCTATAGTAGTATCAGTGGNTTGAATCTTGCGTATAAGTGTCACACTATAATTAATCGGACTCCAATAGATGTAACTACAGCCGTATTTGTCAATATGTAATGAAATGAAATATTCTATAGTAGTACCAGTGGCATCAAGTGTAATTAATCTAGTGTTTTAAGGATAGTTTTAATAAAGGGATGAGGATGCATAATAGATTGACACATCATCAAAATGGCAACATAGTAAATAGTTTACTCAATTAAGGTTATTCTCTCTAATTGCTTCATTTTTAATAATAAGGGGATTTTTTATTCTTGAAAAGAATGTGTAATGATCACCTTAATGTGTTTTTGTTTGAGCATAAGTGCAACTGCAGAGACGGCTCTTGGAGCTCATAAAACACAGTCACAACTGATGCCTCCAACGTCAACTTCTCTCCAGTCTCTCTCCTAAATCTAATGCACTAAACCAATCCAATGCATTGCTTCCTTCGCTCTGCAATTCCTTTAACCTTGACCTGACCAATCTTCCCCTTGATCGCCTGGTTAGCTCGATTTGAACAATGCTAATCAAGTCAGTCTCTCTGTTTCATATTTTAGATTTCCTCCTCTGTTGACCCCCTATGTTTATTCCACAACACTCGCAGGCATGGAGCACTTTCGTGTGCCAAGTGTTAACCCGAACGGGACTCACTTAACAACAGGGAGGCTCGCAATACCACATGGTCAGATGTCATAAGGTGTGAGGTCAGCACAGGGTCGATAAAAGACGCACTGTTCTTGGTTAAAGCGTTCAACGCAAAGCAGACCTTTAGAGACATAACCAATTACAATTGTCCAGGACTCAGGCGTTATTGTTATTGGGTCTATGGGGGTTTGGCAATATTCGACAGCACGGAAGCAAGCTTTGCCAGAATATTCGGATAGTAAGAGTTAACTTTTGGTGCATCTCTTGTTCTTCTCCGTCTCTGTAGAGTCAAAGTGTTAATATGATATGGATGTAACTTGTGAGAGAAATGGAAAAGATTAGATATCAGTCAATGGAAGAGCTTCTTGTGTTTTTCTTATTACAAATATTTGTAAACACGTTCTTTGCATTGAAACCAAATGACCTTAAAACCGAAATGCGGAAACTGAATGGGAATTTTTGCAATCCAAGTTTCTCTAACTTTCTTCAGTTAAACTTTCCAACTTAGCTGCAGCAGATGCATAACTGACACTGCTGTCTCGCATAGTCTGGCACTGGCTTGACTGCTCGTACCGCAGGAAATTGATCTTGATCTTGCTCGAACAATGTTTTAGCATCTGAAAGTAAATCACAAACATAAAACAGAAACAATAAGTTTTGAGACAACTAGATTCACCTTATATCATCCATCCATTCATAAAACTGGTTGCAAAAGTATCAAACCATAGCAAACAAAGAAACTGCTCACATGGAGAAAAACACTGATAGGGTGGCGGCCACAAATGGTGTTGTCAAACTCCAAAAGATACTTCTTGAAGTCATCTGGATCTCCCGTCTCTATTATATCCATACCCATCTTATCCAGTGCCTCAATCGATTTGTGTATCGGACCATGGTTTTTGTCATAATGCACGTAATTAAACCTTGAGCCCCAGTGGCAAAAATCAGAGGACACTGAGAAAAAGTTGGTGGGATCATCCACATATTTAGCTAGCAATTCACCGTACATGGCTTCACTTTCCGCACTTACTGAACCAACCAAGATCGGTACCACTTTCACATCGTGCCTGATCCACGTATTAAGACATTATTTATTTAAAGTTTTAACACAGAATCTAAAGACTAGAATGATAGTGATTTTACCCTTGAAAAACTTTAGCCAAATAGGGCAAGTGCATTTCCATGCTATGCTCAGCTTCATCTACTCGGAGATCCATCATTCCGAATTTCCCCGTAGCTCTTAGCTCCTTAATCACTGGTGGTAAGGGAATATGTAAGAACAACATCTTTCCTCTCATCTATCATTAGAGAAAGAGGAGCTAAAACTTACTCTCCACATCAACGGGTAGATCTCCTATAGGGGTTTTGTAAACGGTTGCGGTGGAAAGAGCACATTTTGGAGTATAATGATGGTGAGATGGACCAAGAAGAAATATCCTGGAACTGAATACAAAGACATAATCATACTCTTGAATCCAGTAAAGATGTAATGAAAAGAAAGTAATGCTTACATGTTAGTGGGATCTATGTTGCCAAAGGCGTAAGCAGCTGCACGACCAGAGTAGGAATAACCTGCGTGTCTGAATGAATCCCTTGGAAAAGTTAGGACAAGTAATAATCTCACTTGGAGGAGGAGAGATGAGGGAAAGAACTTCTTACGGGGCGATGACGCCTCGTACATGAGGAGATTTGGTCAAACCAGCTGCTCTTAGCCATTCTTCAAGATCCGATGATAGCTTTGTAGCTGAGCCGCAAGAGAACAACCCAACAATTCAAGAGAGAGAGAGAGATTAAAAAAATAAAAAAAGTAATGCTTTTTGTATCCCAAACAACTTCATTAATCATCTAGAGATATATCAAATCAGATGAGTGTTTGCCTAAGATTCATAACCAAACTAAACATCAGTGATCAACAACACGAAACCTAGAACCCTAATTCTCTGTCCTAAAATTGAGAGGGAAAGACAGAAACTCACGATTGTCGGTGTACCAAGAGCCTGCATGCGATGCTTGTCTCGCTTTCTCCATTCTCGCCAAGTGATGATTGAAGGAAGGATCGTAACAAAGAAAGATTCTCTGCTTTTGTTTTTTACTTTCTTTTCGCCACTCTGGGAATAAAGAAACTCAAGACCATAAAACTTCGTCCCGTTTTATCGCCAACCGTAAACTTCCTGCTGTTTTTAATTCTGCCTTGGAAAGTTTCGTGGCGTTTACAAATTATAACTAGCCAAATCACTTTTTTAACTTTTAATTTAATCATTAGAACCTATAATAGGTTCTAATGGATGGAGATGGTCTTAGGAAGGCTTATTGAACATGGAATTTCATGGAATTTTGTATTTTTCTTCAATCTCTCCTTATTGGATTTGGTATTTATACAAAGTCTTACAAATCCAAAGTTGTTGGATTCATCCTTATATAAATTCTATGAAATCCCACCCCCTTATATAGATTTCACTAAGAATATATATCAATAATCCATTTATATATTATTTGCTAAGTGATTTTGAAACATGTTTTATTCACAATTATTTTTACCAAAAAAATATGACACGACATGTTAGAATTGTGACATGGCTTAAGTCTAAATATGACATGGACATTTACATTTAATGTTTACTAGATTATGATCCGTCTTAAAAGGCGGAAATTGATTTATCAAATTTTCGTTTTAATAAATGTTATATATAATATTATATATTTTTTGTAACTGAATATATTTTACAATATCAACATTTGTTTAGATTTACTATCTTATAACTTAACATATTTTAGATTTGGTAACAACAGATTGGTATAATTTTTTAGATTCCAAGTATATTCAGAATTGTAATTGTCTATTGATATAATTGTTTATATTTCCATATTTTTGGTGTCATCAATTATAATTTTTAGATCTTCTCTTAATTCTTTTTTTTTTTTAAATATGTATGTTATTTTGAACTACAATGGAATTTAGTTAGAAATCTTTATTATATTTAATTATTTTTACTATCGATTTATGTTTTTTTGAAGTATCAGACATGACTTTGTCCAGGTGCAGGTAGTCCGCATCTTCTGAGATGAGATTTTTAGACAACTATGGAGTTAGAACATGTAAATTTAAGTTGGAGTATTGATCCGGACACCAGAGAGGTGTCTTTATCACAGACCCGTCTATTGGATTACTATTTACACAGCATTTGTGTTACTGTTGAGTAGTACTATATGATGGTTAATCACTGAACCATTTCTTAGATTCATCGTTTGTTGATGAAGAAGTTATGTGTCTTTTGTTATGGCGGATAGGAAGTTCTCAGGCCATAAAAGATTCAAACAAAATCATTAGTTCGAAAACAATGTTAATGAGATGCGTCAAGTTTATTAGAAAATATTAATGTATATATTAATATTAGTAGATTATAATAATAGAAATGCTAATAAATAGTTAAGTTCCAACATTTTCAATAGGTAAAAAAAACATGCCAAGACAATTTTCTAACCAATCCCAAAATTAATAGATTAGATTTACATTTTGAATTTTTTTTCATATGGTAGTAAATAATATATCATCATTAAAGTAAATATATTCAAATATGACGATAAATAATCTAAGAATATTTTACAAATTTCGAAATATTATGAATAATTATACAATTTTATTACTAAAAAGTTTTTTTTACAGTTTTATTTAAATTATATTTTTTTACCCTAATATTATTAGTTTCTCATATGTATCTAAAAATCTAAAAAAACTGTTCATTCATAGTTTTGATAATTATACAGATTTTATATCAATTTCTTATAAATTTTATACAAATTAATTTAATATATTTTTTTTTCTAAAAAGATAGATAAAATCTATCTAAGAATTTTAAAAATATATACATACATTTTATTAAGTATAATTTAAAATTAAAAAACAATTATTTATCTTAAATTTTATAAAATTTACATTACAATATTGGTAAAAATAATAAAACTTAAGATAATAGTATAATTTTATTTTTAAATATATTTTAAATTTTAAATTTATTTACAGTACATAGCGCAGGAAAACACTTAGAGGATAATTGTTTGTGGATTCTAAAAAAGTTTTTGGTTTTTGATTTTCCAAAAACCATTTTTGATCCAATAAAGATTTTTAAGAGTTAGATTTTTAAAAATTTAGGAAAACTAATTTTTAAAATAACTATTTATTTCTAAGCAAAAACTAAAATCCATATTTTTTGGTTTTTTTTCAGTGCCGTCAGTTTTCATTTTTTTCCTATTTCTTGTATCTTTTTGTCATCTCCTTTTTCTTTTCTTTTTAAAATATTATTATATTAATGCATTAATACAGCACCATAATATTTTATATAAATTAAACTGATAAAACAGTACTGATTATGAATCTTATAATTGAATAAAATAATTTATTTGACATCTATAACCTAATAGGAAAATGTATATATTCTAACTAAATTTTTGAACTTTGTTTAGTAAATTTATTATTTATACTTATTAAATTTATTAAATTATAATTTTATTTTAATTTCAAATATGGCTATTACTTTTATGTTAAAATATTCAAATTACATGAATTTTATGTATGATTACCTTCATTTAAAAATATGATTATTAAGTCTGTTTTTATAAAACAAAATTATTAATTATATGGAACTAATTGTGCTTCAAACCTTCAGTTATTGATATTTATTTTTAATAATTTCATAATTCATAATTTTATCATATTTTTAAAATATGAAATTAAATATATTTTTTAAAAAAGTTTAACTTTTAATTGTAAATTTTCTTAGAGAGATAGATTAAATGTGCTCAAAATGTAACTATTATTTTTATTTAGTGGTATATTTAAAATAAAATTTTAATTTAAGTTTTTTATTTTTAATAATGATACTACTATTTTTTTGTTGTTTCCAAAATTTTTTTTAATAATAATATTATAGAAAAAAGCAAAAACCAAAAACCAAAATCTAAAATTACCATTCAAGTTTTTTGAAATTCTAAAATCTACAGCAAAATCAGAAACCAAAAATTTAATACCAAAATCTAAAAACTAAAAATGAAAATCCAAAGACCAAAAACTAAAATCCAAAAAACAATCATTACCCTAGTTATTTAGAATTATTGAAAAACTAATTTGCCGTGCAAATTCACTAGGATGAAATACCATCTCATCCCATGGTATTTCAAAGAAACAAAACCAAAGTAATAACAATTGTTCATTCTCTTCCTTAATATTTCCAGCAAAAAAAATGTGATCAGTAGCGGGTTAGTTTCTGTGATCTGATGGTAGTTCATCATCTAAAAACTCATCCCCCTTCGACCAAAAAAAAGTCATCCCATGTGATGAATTCATTGATTTTGATGAATCGACAGGTTCTGATGATTTTATTTTATTTTGGACTACTTGAATTGGAGGTTGCATGCTTCGGTCCGGTGAAGATTTTTGATCGGCAAGGTGTGAGTATCCGCTGGAATAAGAGAACGGTGAAGATACAGACGCGGCGGTAATCGTAGTTGAAGAGCGGAGAAGACAAAATTATATACAAGTCTTTGAAGGGTAATCTTATGGATAAGTTATGTTTGTGCTGTTTTGGATATTTTTTTCGGCAAAAATCTATTTTAATTTTTAATTTAAAGTTCTTCCAAATCCCCACTAAAACATTAGTTTGTCTTTAAATCCCATTAGTTTTAACTAAATTCTATCAAATATGAAATCGTCTGAATTTTCAATACCAATAAGCCCCCTTTATTACTCGATGAAAAATACTTACGTCAACAAATGAAGGAGATTGATACATCCTTTAAGATTTTTAATAAATTTTATCATTCATAAAGAAGATTGTTCCTTCTCATTTTTTTTTATTGTAGGGAATTAAAGAATAAATTTACTTATCATTAAATTTGATAGGGAATAGTCATTTTTCATTGTTCCCTTAATGGTTAATATTCGCATCAAATTTGAACGATTATTCCTTCTCATCAAATTTGAACGATTATTCCTTCTTTTTTCTTTTCTAGTGTTTCCGTGATGGTTAGTATTTGTTAAAAATATTTTATGTATTTTTCAGTATTTACAAGTAATCAAGTATTTGATAGATAAATATTTGTTTTTGTCAAGTAACAAATCATAAGTAACAAATCATATGAAGTAATTTGCAAGTAATATATTTCGGAGTTCTTGATAGATTGGGTACTTGATTTAAACTAACCAAATACAACTATTAAATCAAACTATTGGAGTGACTCAAACCAAGTAGCAAATACCTGAAAACTTGCAAGTATTTGCCTTGTGCTGATCTCTAGAATAAAGAGCATTTAGTTAAAGGACAACAATTTTATTTCTATTTTTACAGGATAAAGGGCAAATTTACAATTTGCAAGTGTTTTGTGACTTGTGAGTTAAAGGGCAAGGTTTTAGTGTTTCTTTGTTTCAGGATAACTTGCAAGTGTTTTGTGATAGGCCATATATACTTGGCTAAAAGTGCAGTTCAACATGAGAAGACCAATGATGTAGAAAAAAATACAATTAATTAATGATGCAATAAGCTCAAGGATGTTAAATTGAAAATTTTAACATAACAAAGTCGAGAACGCTCTAACCAAAAATAGTCTAGAAAATTTCCTAACAAAGTGTGCTTGGTTAGAAGTTTGATGCATGTCTTGGACTCTCGCAAAGAATCAAAACCCTCATCTTGATTAAAGAACGCCAAAAACAATAGAAACTAGACTAGCAATTTTAATGACATGTACGTAAGAAAAGTATACTATTTATCTCTCCCAGAGCATATATGGTTTCGTTATAGTTTAAATTTGATTTCATTCGTAAATATATCATTTCCATCTCTCACACCGATCAAAACTTTCGTTCTCGCTTTCTCAGTCATCTCCGCCTCCGCTTAATTCCATGTCCGTTCATTTGGCCACGTCTCGATGATATTCTCCCGATAAACTCAGCCGCAGCCTCGTCGTATGCACGCGCCGCCATCTCCGCAGTTGGAAACATTCCAAGCCATCTCCTTATTTTTAAACTTGGATCCCATATCTCTGCCGACCATTTACCCGATGGCTTTCTCCTTACTCCTTTGTATTTCTTCTCCTTTTTCGTCTCCTCGTGCCTTTGTTGGAAAGCGCAGCCGTAACAACCAGTGATGCCGCAGAGAGGACAGGGACCAGCATCCGGAGGGGGAAGAGCTCCGCTGGTGATCCCGTTTGACGATGACGTGTCACTCCCGACGTTAGATATCACTTGTTGAAGTGCAGAGACCATGATTTGATGCTCTTGATCTCTTGTCAAGTAGAAAGCAGGAGGACGTGGTACGATAGTGTTTTGAGCATCAGAGGGGACGTTGTATGAATAATCCATTTTTGTAAAGACTTGGAAAAAGATCGAGCGTGGTGTGAAGATCTGAAAACAAATGGACCGAGCAGGGTTTATATACATGTAGACTGGATAGGTACGGTGTTTACCTTTATACTTTATAGCATTTGACTTTTGACCAAACATATTTTACATGATTTTTTTTTTCTTTTTTTTTTGAGAACTACATGATTTGCGTGACTTTCAGATGCGTTTACAATAATACTTAAGTTACAATATATTTACGTGATTTCAAATTGCTTACTCAATCCGGCATTAGCTATATATATAGGCTAGTTATGTGCCCAAATAGCGAAAAACTACACTAATCACGTTTCGATTCGCAGCAGAAACAGATTCATATTGTAGGATGGAGAAGCTACCTGATCGCCGCGTCGTTCTCGTAAACGTGCACGTTGCTTAATATACATGAGTACTCCTGTTTATACCTTAAACACATTCATCACGTTTAATTACTATTTTATTATTTTATTATTCTTTGGTAATAACAATTTGACATTTTATTCCGGTATGTAACGTAGAGACAATGACTGCGGTTTTCCTATTATCTCTTTTTATGTTTCCATAATGTTATATAACACTATTTTTGACCCAAAAAATCTAATATAACACTACTATAGAAAAAAAAAGAAGTTAGATTTCTATTATATATTTACCATATATTTTTACAAAACCAGTTACATATATATTGTACTCGATGAAATTTAGTATGACTAATTGTCATAAATGTATTTTTACTTTCTATTTTAATTAACTAATATTTATTACACAAAAACAGTTTTCTATATGCCACATTCACTTTAAATCTTATAAAGGGCACACTACTTAATATAACTTTTAATGAATTAATTTATTAATAATATTATTATTATTAACTTTGAATTTTGATTTGAAATAGTTAATAGTTTTTGACAGTAAGAAAGATAAGAGAGAGAAAGAAAGTAACTCGTCAACGGCGGTGGGCTCTTATAGACACGCCGTCGGTCGGGATTTATTGTCGAGAGTGTGGCAGTCTTTCTGGTCCGTTTCCCTTTTGTCTCCGGCGGTGCACCATATCTCTTCGGTGGCCGTTCGGCTTTAGCGTCCGTCGTCGCCCCTATTCCTATAAAGGAGGACGGTCGGCTTTAGTTCCCGCTTCGCTAGATCCTTCGGTCGACAGTGGTCTTGTTTATTTCTTGTGTTTTTGTTTTTTTCTTTCGGCTTGTAGATCTGCGTGTGTCTGTTGGGTCAATTTAAATGAGACTTCGATTTTGTCGACTGTAGCTCTCTGGCGGTTTAGAGGAGCAGATGAAGGGGTTTTTAGGTAGAAGATGGATCTGTAGTCGGAAGAGATTTGAAGCTTTTCGACGGTTGCGTTTCACACGAAGCTTCTTTTTGGTGGTTGTAAAGATCTGCGGTGGCTGAGATCTCGCATCTGCAATTGCATCTCTACGTTTAAGTTATCACCTGATTTGAAGAAGCTTGTGGTGAAGATGGTACAGAGCGGTTGCATGCTGGTGTGTTCCAGTGAATCCTCTCTTGTTTGTCTGGTGGTGGCTCGAGTTGAGCGTGGTGAAAGGGACTCGGAGGAGTGAGCTTGCGGCTGCAGTACGCAGCAGTTCCTAGGGTTTCCCTTGTTGGGCTTTTTGTCGGATGTAATCCTTTGGGCTTGGTCCTTGTTTCTAATAAATATTGATGGAAAAAAATAGTTAATAGTTTTTATTCTCAAAAGATCAGTGGTTTGCATGTTTCATACCTGACTAAAGGATTCTCCTATTATTCATTCCTTTTTTTATTCATGTGAGCTTGAGAGTAGTTGGATATCGCGAACGTTTGATGTCTTTGGGATGATCACACCAGGTGCTATTATCTTCAAGCTAGAAATAAACTCCCATAACTGAATTTCTATTATTCGGAGAAAATATTTGGTACATGTGAATAACAGAGAACTGCAAGCTGGGGTGGAGCATGTATCAATGACTATCAAAACATGGGGAGCATTCTCCAATGGAAAGGTTGTGGTCCAAAATGCAATTCATATTAGTTCGCATAATGGGAAGGAGATCGGTACCCTGATTTCAGACGCAGAAGAAGAGGATAAGCTTTGAGGATATTAATGATTTATATCCTCGTTTGAGGAGGAAGTCCAACAGAAGCTAGCCATCGTGAGAAATGTTGCAAATGTTTTTTCACGGAGACCCCAAAATCAAAAGGAGTAGGCGGCTCAGCACTTCAGCAGGCTTCTCGTCAGGCTCAACATACTTCACATTATACCATAACAACAACCAAAAATCCTCTGTTTGTAGGAGTTAATAACCATAATGACGTTCTTTGTGTGAATCCATGGTTTCAAAAAGAAGAAGCAAACATAAATTTTATACATGAATCTCTTCCGCATTCCGGTAGTTCGGTTTTTAATCTTTTAAGTGAAACTTACCGAAGTAAGAATATATAGATTATTCTTGAATGGGTCAAAGTCGTCTATTTTTTTTTCTTTGAACTACAAAGTCGTCTATATATTGTGTATTTAATTCGGGCAATAACAAAACAAAATTGTAAGATTCCAAGATTCTGCCCTGCTTACCTGTAGCAGCTGTAATTATAGGTATAAACTAAAATTGTAAGATTCCAAGGCCGAATTAAATAGCTACGTGTAGCTGGTCTGCTGGTGTATATCCCATAGATTTTTAAATTAGCTTATAAATATCAAAACTTTAAGCAGGTATGGTATTTGGTTACAAATATCAAGTATTCAAGGTACAGTAGTAATTAGGGGAAAATTACAAGTACCTGGCTTGCGCCAGAGACTACTATTTTCTTATAGGGAAACTGCACTCTATACACTAGACTTTTCCTCTAATTAATTATGTACCCTAAATCCTTCCCCCCCCCCCCTCTATGAAAGTTGTCACATCAAAGATGTTTTGCTAATATCCTATTCTTCATTAGATTTCTACCAAATTTACTCCTTTATATGAAGAATACCAATCTTCTAACTGATAGCCGTACCCTTCATCTCATATTTTGTATATTGAACGGAAAATGTAACATATTTATTAGTTTGTATCATTATGAAGCATTAAAATAGCTGTTTTAGGAACTGCATCAGATTAATGAAGAGTTAAGTACTCTGCTGCATCCTAAGAGTTAATTTTTTTTTTTTGATAATCCATGTATCCGGACCTCTCATTTAATCCGACTATCCTACCGCGTCCAGTCAGAACTGATGAAGAAGGTCCTGGAAGCCAAACGACAATAAATTATCTAAACGAATGCCACTCTCACAGCATATCTTATACCGAGTTGGTTAAATCCAGGGCCCGAAATGTGAGAGAATCAGCCAAAAAGAAGAAGCATAAGGCACTCTTGCAACTGTTGGTACCATTGGCATAACATCTTTTACAACATATTTTATTTCACAAACATATTTGCGCATCTCTATATCCCTCTATATTTTCTTATTCATCTTTTGCTTCACCCAATGGTTCAAGCAGCCTGAAAGCCCCTCCAAAAATCTCAGACAAATTAAATATATATATGGAAAATTAAACACGATGGTGTTTGACTGATTGATTACCTCTCAAAAACAAAGTGGCTATTCTCTTGTTGTAGTCTTCCTATGAAAAAGATGTATTTTTAGGTGTGGTGGCAAAACCAAGGCCTGACAAAACCGTTGACATGTCCGTTTGAGTGAACCCCTGAGCCACTGGAAAGAAGCTGAGGTGGCAAACCGATCGGCATCGGAGGAAGCTTAGATGGTGTAGTCGTGCGGGAAAACATTTCCTTAATTGTTGTTGAATGGCATGATGGCGTTGGAATTGTGATTAAGAAAAATAAAAGATGAATTTACTTTCAGAAGTATAGAGAAAATATGATTTCTGAAAGCTGATATTCTTATTGATCGATGTGAATCTTTAGCTCTAAAAGCAAGATTATCCCGATCTTCAACTACGGTTTTTAGGGAGAAAAAGTGATTGTGGGACCCTAAAAGAAGAGAAGCCGGTCGCCACAGTTGCCGAATAAGAGATGTCTTCAGCTGGTTTTTTTAACGCGGGATCCACCGGACACGTGGCGGCCCGTGAATAATTATTCTTAAATATTTTTTTTTTCAATCGAAAAAGAAAAATTAAAAAAATTAAAAAATTAGAAACCCACTCACAGTTTCAGCTATGTAAATGATCTAAAGAGCTTACATATATATAGCAAAAGCTTTAACATAGTTTTTCTATGAAAGTTTTTCAATGTAGTATAAAGGAAAACTAGTAAAATTGTTAAATTAACTAAAACTTAATTGCATAATAATAATTTATTTTAATCTATCTTGCACATGTCTTTTTAATCCTCACGTGACTTCTTCTTTTCAACTTGCTCGGTTTTCTCAAACAAAATCAAAGTAGAGGATTCTAGCGTGATGATGTATTGCTGTTAAAATAAAAATGGATAAGAAGAGTTGACTGAATACCAAACAGAGAAAACAGACTATAGGAAATTATAAATCTGATGTCTTATCTCAACTATCAAACCTGGCAAGCTTGGAGTTTGGATTCCATTCCATCAATGTAAGCTTCACAACGTGCAATCTGATCTTCTTTATCTCGTTTATCCTCGTTCGTTTGCCCTATTATTTGTGTCAGTCGCCTGATTTCATCCTCAAGTGACTTGCGGACTTTTCCCGAGTTGCATTGTCTGTGGCATACCGTTTCAGCCCTTCTTCAAATCTTTTCCGGGATGCCACAGTGCTACTATTACCTTTAGCTTTTCTCCGTTAGAGCAGTTTTCTCTTTACCAATCTTCTGTATTATTCACAAAGAATACTCAGAAACTATTTTAAATAATTTTATATTTGACATATTTATTTAAAAGAAAATACATTTTTTGTCAACAAAAGGAAAATGCATAATAAATCAGTTTTTAAGTATACATATATTTAAATTCCCTATATTAATATCTCAAGTCTTTCTCATTAATAATAAAACCATGTTTTTCCTTGATTCTATATACTAAAATGACAAAAATCTATCTTATTAAAGTAAAGTTACATTTTGGAAATAATTACCTTTTTATATTGTATTTTCCGAAAAATCCCATTAAAATTTTAAAACATGTATATGTTTTATTAATGTTATTTTCTCTTTACTTTGTGGACCATAAGCATAATATTGACTAATTTCTATTAGAAAATATAAAATTATTAAAAATAGACAGATCCAAAACGTTGTTACCTATTTATTATTATTATTTATACATGAGTAACAAAATATAATTGTGTAAAATATTTAGTACGGTGTAATAATAAACTGGTGTAACAATTCTCCTAAAATCATAATAATAAATATAAATTAGTGTTATAATGCAACATTGCTGAATAGTTGCTATCTATAATAATAAGAATAGACAAAACCCAATTTTATTATTATTAAAAAAAATTACGTTTGAAATTTTTGAATTTGAACAATGTGAAACAATAAAAATATGGATATGATAAATACATACTTCTTTTGGGAGAAATCTAGGTTCTATCAGAAAAATAAATACTTTATATATGCTTTTCCTTGTATTTAGATATAAATATGACTAGTATTTCCTCAGAAAAAAATATGACTAGTATTAATTATTATTGTTGATGTTCTAATTTGTTATACTCCCTCTGTTATCGAGTAAGTGTCACTCCGGCATTTTTCACACAGATTAAGAAGGTTGTTGAAATATATGCAAATTGTTATTAGTTACACTTCTTTGACCAATAGTATTTTAGATAAATAAAATTATTTATAAAATCAATGCAGTTTGTAATTAATTTTCAGCTAAAAGTAAGTATAACTTGCATTGGAATTGTAAAGTGACATTTTTTGTTCAACAAGAAAAAACAGTTAGAATGACACTTATTTGAAAACATAAGAAGTATGTTCTTTTATTTTTTCCATTGGATAAGTTTGGATAGCCATGTTAGATTCTTTCGGTTAGATGAGTTTTAATTCATAAAATCTGAAAATGAAAGATTAGATTTGGATTGATAATTCTTTAAAAAAATATTTAAGTCATTCCTAATTAGGGCATCAGAACAGTGACCGCCCTAACTATTTTACACTTACTAAGTAAATTCAAATCCATTCAAAATATTTCGAGTTAAATATATTATAAAATGTCATCAAACATGAATAACATAAGGTTTGAAATTGAAAAACAATAAAATTTAGATTCTTTTAATGAAAATATCATAAATAATTAGTGACCGCCCTAACTATTAGGGCATCAGAACAATAACCGCCCTAACTATTTTACACATACTAAGTAAATTCAAATCCATTCAAAATATTTTGAGTCAAGTATATTATAAAATTTCATCAAATATGAATAACATAAGGTTTGAAATTGAAAAACAATAAAATTTAGATTCTTTTAATGAAAATATCATACATAAATAACTAAAACATTAGGGTTTAAAATATCTTAACAAAGATATCTAAAATTTGTTAACCAATAAATAAGATTTTAAAATTAAAGTCAAAATCAATCTTTTAATAACATTAGAATTATATTTTAAAATTTAGAGAATTAATTTTAAATCCACTATCTAATAATATTAAAGAAATTAGTTTGAGTGTTAATGAACTTTGATTTCCCCCATCACCAGTTAGGTTTTTTGCATACATTTGTAAGCTAGAGTTGATTTCTCACTGAGAAGACTGATATGTAAAAAATTAGGTGAATAACACATTTACCTTCCGACAAGCACACAGCTGCCGACAATGCCGGTAAAAAAAAGTTTCGCATCTCTCTCTCCGAATCAACGGCTGTAAAATATCCACGTCATCACAAACTCGAACTCTTGTCTTAAATCCACCTCTTTCTCTCTCTTTAGCCACCACCACCTTTCGCTACCACCTTCCTCCGAATCTCTCTGCACAGCCTTCCAGATCTTCTTCTTTCTCTTCCTCCTTCACAGATCTCAAGAACCTAAGAAACAAATCTCCAAACAGTACGACACCGTTTTCGACTCCTACGTCGACGAATCTTCCTCCGCAGATCTAGCGAAGAAACCTCTCCTAAATCTCCAAACGGTAACGTCTATAAATAGCTCTCCAAATCAACAAACCAATCTCACTATTCAAATCTTCTTTTTCCCGTTGGATTCAAATAGTTTTCGAACTCTTTTGTTATTTTACCTCACAGAAAAAAAAACTCAAATCCGGTTTAGGAGATGGCGCCGAGCATACGCAAAGCGATCGGAGCGGTTAAGGACCAGACAAGCATCGGGATCGCGAAAGTCGCCAGCAACGTGGCACCAGATCTGGAAGTAGCCATCGTGAAAGCCACGAGCCACGACGACGACCCCGCGAGCGAGAAGTACATCCGGGAGATCCTCAGCCTCACCTCCCTCTCCCGCGGCTACATCCTCGCCTGCGTCACCACCGTCTCGCGTCGGCTTCGCAAGACGCGAGACTGGATCGTCGCCCTCAAGGCCCTGATGCTCGTCCACCGCCTCCTCAACGAAGGCGACCCTCTCTTCCAGGAAGAGATCCTCTACTCGACGTCGAGGAGAGGGACGAGGATGCTCAACATGTCCGATTTTCGAGACGAGGCGCACTCGAGCTCGTGGGATCACTCTGCTTTCGTCAGGACTTACGCGTTTTATCTTGACCAGAGGCTCGAGCTGGCTTTGTTTGAGAGGAAGAGTGGTGGAAGCAGTAGTAGTAGTCATCATAGCAATAATAACGATGACCGTTACGGTAGAGGAGGAGGAGGAAGAGATGATTTTCGATCTCCGCCTCAGAGATCTTATGATTACGAAAATGCTGGGATTCCTAAGAGATCTCGTTCGTACGGAGATATGAACGAGATGGGAGTTGGAGGAGGGAGAGATGAGAAGAAAGCAGTGACGCCGTTACCTGAAATGACCCCGGAGAGGATATTCGGGAAGATGGGGCATTTGCAGAGGCTTCTTGACCGGTTCTTGACTTTAAGACCGACCGGTTTAGCTAAAAACAGCAGGATGATTTTGATCGCGTTGTATCCCGTTGTTAGAGAGAGTTTTAAGCTGTATGCTGATATCTGCGAGGTGTTAGCTGTTTTGCTTGATAAGTTTTTTGACATGGAGTATGCGGATTGCGTCAAGGCCTTTGACGCTTACGCGAGCGCGGCGAAACAGATCGATGAGCTTATAGCGTTTTATAATTGGTGTAAGGAGACTGGCGTGGCGAGGTCGTCTGAGTACCCGGAGGTTCAGAGGATTACTAGTAAGTTGTTGGAGACTTTGGAGGAGTTTGTTAGAGATAGGGCGAAGAGAGGGAAGAGTCCTGAGAGGAAAGAGATCGAAGCTCCTCCTCCACCGGTAGAGGAGGAGCCTGAACCTGATATGAACGAGATCAAAGCCCTTCCTCCTCCAGAGAACTACGCTCCTCCACCTCCGCCTGAGCCTGAGCCTGAGCCTGTAAAACCGCAGTACACGGAGGATTTAGTTAACTTGAGGGAGGATGGAGTCACTGGCGATGACCAAGGGAACAAGTTCGCGCTCGCGCTATTCGCCGGTCCGCCTGGAAGTAACGGGAAATGGGAAGCGTTCCCGTCGGATGGAGTGACCTCCGCGTGGCAGAATCCTGCTGCGGAGCCAGGGAAAGCGGATTGGGAACTGGCGTTGGTTGAAACAGCTAGCAACTTGGAGAAACAGACCGCAGCGTTAGGCGGCGGGTTTGATTCTCTGTTACTCAACGGCATGTACGATCAAGGAGCGGTTAGGCAACATGTGAGCACCTCGGAGTTAACCGGTGGCAGTGCGAGCAGTGTGGCTTTACCTTTACCGGGTAAAGCCAACACTCAAGTATTGGCCTTACCTGCACCAGATGGAACCGTTGAGAAAGTGAACCAAGACCCGTTCGCAGCTTCGCTAACCATCCCGCCACCTTCGTACGTGCAAATGGCTGAGATGGAGAAGAAGCAGCATCTGTTGAGCCAAGAGCAGCAGCTGTGGCAGCAATACCAGCGTGAAGGAATGAGAGGTCAAGCTAGTTTGGCGAAGATGAACACTGGTCCAGTTCCAGGTGGAATGCCTTACGGAATGCCTCCTGTCAACGGGATGGGACCACCACCGACGGGGTATTACTACAACAATCCTTACTGATTATTCATTCTATTTGTTATTTGCTCCACAAGTCTTATTATGTATGTGTAGATGACACGTTTGCTTTGTTCCATTTTTTTCACCTTCGATCTCGTTTGTTTCTTTGAAATCTATCTTGTGTCTCTTGCTCGATTTTGAATTTATAGTTTGTGTACACTTACTTTATTGAGAATCTTGATTCCACTTTGTATAACACATTTTGAACACCTTTTGAGAACAACTTCTGTTGGATTTGAGAGTTATTCTTTGACTTGCACAAAACCCTATAGGACTTTGTTATGTTTAGGTTATGCTGTACTATGCCTATGAAGTTTGAAGTCATTGGTTGTGATACTTTTTTGGTAATTATTAGGTGATATAGATTTGTCGCTTTCTTATCTTTACCGGAAATAAATTATTCTTTTCTATAGTTGAGATTAGAAAATGAAAGCACGAGATGTATATATCTGGAAGCCTGTTACACCAAGAAGTGGGTGACCCAATGGGTTCTTAATTTATTATAGATACATACTGACAGTAAGGATGGGACCCTCCATTACCAAATATGTTTGTAAATTATCAAGAGTTCTTAAATTGTGGAGAATGAATGAATAATAATAAAGCTAAAGATAAGCTGGAGTCTCTTCATGTCCAACTCATGCAAGGGTGAGCCAGGTCACGTTTCTGGCACACCGTCCATGACGTCCGTGTGATATATAATAATAGTTGACTATTTTACAAATGATCGGGATCTTCTGTACTTATAGATGGTGTGGTCGGTTATAGTTATGATGGCTGGACTGGATCCAAACCAAACACGGAAAAGCGTTGAGTTATTTTAGAAGATGGGCCATAGTTTGGTTCTTCATTTTGTTTTAAAGATATTTTTTCCTCTAATATAGTGTTTATATGAATATCGGATGACAAACATCTTACATATATGTGTATATATAAAGGAATCATGGACTGCTATGGTCAGCCTAAATTATTGTATTTTTTTTATTGTTACTTGGTTTCGGTGGTAATAGGCAAGTTGGATTACTTGTTGAACACAATTCTCCTTGGAACATTAATTTTAAACATTTTTTTTATAAAAATAATGTTAATAAACTTGTTACTTGGTAAGTTATTTTGAAATATAGTATAATTAAGAAAATTAAGTTGTTGAATTATATGATGCTTTAACCGGTTTTACAGTGTTTTGGTAGAGGCTATTAGTTAAGAAGAAAGAAAGATAGAAGTTAAAAATATAATGGTTTTAGATGAAATTTTAAAATTGTTTAACTAATTTCAACGTTCAATGTTCTTAACAGAAATTTTTGAAAATTTGAAATTGGTAGATATATTGCACCCCAGACTTGACTTGACTTCCCTTGCTTCTTGGAATACGGATATGGGTCTTATACGCCACACGTATATAATTCAATCATTGGTGTTATAAAATTAGAGAAAGACAATTCAAAATTTCAAAGTAAACGATAGCTAAAGTTTTTTTCATTAATAGAGACTTCAAACCGTTTAATAGTATGTATTCGAACGTATCGTGTTGTACAGTATACTTATAAGCGTGTGAGAATTTTCATTAAACTCCCATTTCCCAAATTGCTTTGAATTTTATGTCAGTTGCTTATTTCTATATATCTTATTTGCAATGGAACGAAAGCTTTTCTTGGGCAAATTCTTGATATGGGTGATATTACTGTTGGGGCAGCTACATGGATGCAAAAGCTGCATTCAGAAAGAGAGAAAAGCTTTGTTGGAGCTCAAGAATTACCTTATCTCACTGAGTGTAGATTGGGGACACGACACTGTGCAACCTACCTGGACTAATGATACAAAAAGTGTTTGTTGCCGGTGGGAGGGCATTGAGTGCAATCGTACTAGCGGTCGGGTTATCAGGATATCCATTGGTGACATGATGTTTGAAGACTTTAGTTCTCCCCTAAATATTTCTTTACTACATCCTTTTGAAGAGATTCGAAGTCTGAGCCTATCCGTCGAACAGAACGGATTTGATGGCTTCTTTGATGATGTTGAAGGTATTTAGGTTTTTTCACAGCATTAGTTTATCCTTGCTGATGTTTAGGCCATGAGCAAAGCCGAATTTGTCTATAATCCCTAATAATTTTGAGGAAATTTGTCGTGATATAGAATATAAAATTGTATAAATATTTTTTTTTGTTGAAACTTTTAGTAAATCGCCTACAGTCCCTAAAGTCTCAGCTCTGACCATGTAGAAACATATTACAATCAATTAAGTATTCTGTTAGAGTGAAGAAAACTATGAAGTAAGAAATCTAAAAGTTCTACATTGCTTGGATGATTCTAACAACCAATACTTCATATATTGGAGCTTCAAAGGAATAGTAATTAATACGTATCATATTCATGCTAAGTCCATACAGTTAAATTATCTTTTCTTGAAAGTATAACTGTACTTACTACATTAGGATATCTTGTTAATGGCCTTTTTGTCTGCAGGTTATAAAAGCTTAAGGAGATTAAGAAACCTTGAGATTTTGGATCTGTCTTCAAACCGATTCAACAACAGCATATTTCCCTTTCTTAATGGTGCTGCATCACTTAAAAGTCTTTTTCTTCACAATAACTTGATTGAAGGCCCCTTTCTTGCTGAAGGTGTGTTTTTCTTATGTAGTAACCGCTACAATTGCTATCACTCATTTTGTTTTTTTTTTGGGTAACATGTGAAGATATCACTCATTTTGTTCTTATTATTCTTACATTCTCTTGGTCTCTTTTAGAACAAAAAGACTTGACGAACTTGGAACTGTTGGATCTGAGTCTAAACAATTTTAAGGGCTCCTTGTCAGGTAGCATATGTCTACTAATTTGTTTTTAAGAGTATAACTGAGAACAGATTTAACTCGGTACATTCATATTAGTTGAAGGTGCGCTGATTTGTATCTCTTTGATTTGCAACAGATTTTACTCACCTCAAAAGACTGAAAACTCTAAATTTAAGTTCCAATCACTTGTCTAGCTCAAAGGAATTACAAGGTAAGATTTTTTTTCTTTAGTTTTGTTTGTTTTTAAGATGAAAATAGCTCATTTATATTCAGCAATGGTCATTTTTCAAGCTGAAATGTTTTGGTCTTTATTTTGTTTCAGAACTAAACGATTGGACAAACTTGGAACTGCTGGATCTGAGTCGAAATTTTTTAAACGGCTCCATGCTAGGTAAGATCAGTTGTTCCATAATTGTTGAATTGGTTTATGCCATCTCAAAAATAATCTTATTCATATTAATTATAAGTGTCTGTTTTTTTTGTGTCGCAGAGTTTTCTTACCTCAAAAAGCTGAAAGCTCTAAATCTAAGTTCCAATGATTTTTCTAGCTCTTTGGAATTGCAAGGCAAGTTTTTTCTTTGGTTTATTTTATTGAACTATATTTTATTACGAACGGAAATGAATTAGCCTTTTATATTCCGGCAATGATCATTTTCAAGGTATAATATTCTCTTGGCCTCTTCCTTATTTCAGAACTAAAAGACTTGATCAACTTGGAACTGCTAAACCTTGCTCAAAATAGTTTCAGCGGACCTATACCAGTAGAAGGTAAACCTATGTTTCCTTTTCCTTTTGAGGTAATATGTATGAGAAGTGTGTCTCATTATCTTCATGTTTTCAAACAATCTAATTTTTTTTCCCAAACCATCTTATTCATTACAGTATTTTGTGAAATGAAGAATCTGCGGGGGCTCGATCTCAGTGAAAATCATTTTGTTGGCCACATTCCTCTTTGTTTAGGTACTTTGAAGAAGCTACAAGTTCTCGACCTATCATCCAACCAATTTAGCGGCAATATACCATCAAGTTTCGTTAGCCTTGAGTCCCTCGAATACATATCATTGTCAGATAACAACTTCACAGGCATATTCTCGCTCAACCCACTCACCAACCTCACAAATCTCAAGGTCTTAAAACTTTCAACAGCGTCTGATATGCTACAAGTAGAGTCAGAGGGTACTTGGCAGCCAAAATTTCAACTCACCGTTGCTATACTAAGATCATGCAGCTTGGAGAAAATCCCTTCCTTTTTTGTGTACCAGAAGAACTTGCGTCTAGTTGATCTATCCAGCAACAAATTGTCCGGAAACGTTCCTACTTGGCTGCTGGAGAATAATACACAACTTGAAGCCTTACTGTTGCAGAATAATTCATTCACTACCTTCCAGCTGATGCCTACTACATTAATAGTGCATAATAATTTGCAATTATTGGATTTTTCAACGAATGATATTGGTGGGTTGTTCCCTGACAACATTGGTCGTCTGCTTCCGTATCTTATACATATGAACGGCTCAAATAACAGATTCCAAGGGAATTTTCCATCGTCAATGGGAGAGATGAAGAACATTTCATTTCTTGACCTATCTTATAATAACTTCTCTGGGAAGTTACCTAGAAGCTTTTTCACCGGATGTTATTCACTGAAATACCTGAAGCTCTCTCACAACAGATTTAGCGGCCACCATGTTCCTCCTAGAGGAACAAACTTTACTTCCTTGGATGTGTTGAGAATGGATAACAACTTATTCACAGGGGAGATCGGAGTTGGTTTGCTTAGCTCCAACGCCACACTGTCGATTCTTGACGTGTCCAACAATCTTCTCACAGGTGCAATCCCGAGTTGGATATCTAACCTAACTAATTTGAAAATTTTATTGTTATCAGATAATTATTTCCAAGGCACAGTACCACCTTCTCTTGGGAACATGTCCTCAGTTTCATTTTTGGACCTCTCTGGAAACCTATTCTCTGGAGCCATACCTTCATATGTTGGTCAATACGTGAGATATCTCTTCCTACAAGACAACAACTTCACTGGACGGATTCCAAATAAATTTTTGGAACGTCGTGTACGAATACTTGATCTGCGGAACAATAAGCTCACTGGGAGCATCCCGGAGCTTGTCAGTACTACCGAGTTGGAGGATCCCCCAGAGCTAAGCATTCTTCTGTTGAGGGGAAACAGTTTAACAGGACCGATTCCAAGGCAGCTGTGTGATCAGAGAATTATTAGAATTTTAGATCTTTCACATAACAAGCTCAATGGTTTCATACCTTCATGCCTCTACAACTTATCATTTGATCTCGGAGTCGCGGAAGAGGATGCAAATATCTACATTGGGAGAGATTATAACAATCCCACGAGCCTTCAGTTTGAGTATTACAAATCTACATTTGTGGTGGAGAAGCTAGTAGTAGAGTACACTAGCTATCACGAAATTGAAATAAATTTTGCAACAAAACAAAGGTATGATTCTTATAGTGGAGGAAATGAGTTCAATGACGAAGGTATACTTGGTTATATGTATGGAATAGATCTTTCAAGCAACGAGTTAAGTGGTGTGATCCCAGAAGAGCTTGGTAACCTCTCGAGAGTGAGAGCACTTAATCTATCTCACAATGTCTTGTCGGGTTCTATACCATCCAGCTTCTCTAATCTGAAGGATATCGAGAGCCTTGATCTTTCCTACAACATGTTGCATGGAAGCATTCCTCAACAGCTAACCAGCCTTATTTCTCTTGCTGTGTTTGATGTTTCTTACAACAATTTATCAGGAATCGTTCCCCAAGGAAGTCAATTTAACACCTTTGACAAGAACAGCTACATAGGGAATCCTCTTCTTTGCGGACTACCTACCAATATAAGTTGTGATGAGGCTACAGAGAGGTCAGAGGAAGAAGATAATGGAAGAGGAGAAGAAGAGGACGAGGAAGCTGTTGTTGACATGCTGGTCTTTTATTATAGCACTGGTGCAACATATTTGACCGCGTTGATTTGCATCCTTCTAGTTATGTGCTTTGATTGTCCTTGGCGTCGATCTTGGCTACGCCTTATTGATGCTTTCATCGCTTCAGTAAAAACTATGTTTCCTTAAAATCATTCTTGATCTTATCGTAAAACATGTTTTTGAGTGTTTCAGCCTCGAGCATCAATTACTGGTGAACTTCTTGAAGAATATAAAAGTTAAGAAGTTCAAATCCTTCACTTTCGTTATAATATATGCAAATCACTTTTAAAAAAAAATATCCGTATGTCCACTTTTTTTTTATTCGTTTACATGTGCTTTAAATCTATTATATTAAAACAAAAGTCATGACTTATAATTCCTGTGTGATTTTTAATAAAATGGACTATAACTAGAATTAGTCACATGAAATTTTCAATCATCATTAATCTTTATATTAAATAGAATATATTATATTATTCCAACATTAATAATCTTAATATTATATAAAAACAATAACTTTCCAATATTTTTAGGATTTCATAAATAAGAATAACAATATGAAATTCAACTTATATTTAAATCATATAAATATATATATATGTATATCAAAATTTCAAAAAAATTGTTTATAAATATTTTAACACAACATAATTTTAAAAAATTATATGTAAATATTTTAACTAATTTCGTTATTAGTTTTGAAATATTATTATACACTAATATATTCAAATTGTTGTATACAAAATGAAAATATATATATATATATATATATTTTATCAATTTTACAATCCAAATAAATTATATTCAAATAAAATTATTATGTCTATCTAAATATTTCAACAATATATTATTTTAAAAATATATATATGTCAATATTTCACTAATTTTGTAATTAGCAATAAAATATTATTATGCAATATTTAAAGGACAGATAAAAATTCAACATAAATTAAATACAAAATAATTCTCAAATATGTTTTTTCATACACATATTAATTTTTTTAAAAACTAAAGCAAAATACAATAATATAAATATATAATAATAAGAAGCAAATACATGTGATGGTTTTAGACAT